>JAYMFT010399096.1:0-19068 GCA_038088735.1 Panulirus argus
GGGGGGGGGGGGGGGGGGGGGGGGGGAGTGAACCTGCGCCTTGTCATCTTTTTTTTTAACTGTTTTTAAGACGACTGCATCTTTTTCAGTTGTATTTAGGTCAGACCATCTTGCTTGGACCTTGATTCTGTGTGGTCTGTGTATTTATGTAAGTGTATGAAACATTTTCTTTTGTTCCCTACCTAACTGCCCTTGATCTGGATCTCTTGCCACCTCTCCCTCCTTTCCTCCATCCATTACTTTTTTTTCATCCTAATCCCTTGACACACTTTCTTTTGCCTCTGCATCCTACTGTAATGTCTATTACTATTTCCTGGTCTCTTCTTTTCCCATCCTCTTCCTTCCCTCTTCCCCGTTACACCTTTTCTTAGCCTCATACTTTTGTTAGTTTTTATTTCCTTGTCGCCATGCTTAGTTCTGGCTTCCATGTAGAAACAATCGTCCTTGCCTTCTATGGCACCTTTCATAGTCCTTTCCCCTTTAATTCCACCTAACCCCTACCCTGGCACAGTTTTTCCAGTGCCACTACACGTCATATTTTGCTTTCTTTCCTAGCCCAACATGATGTCTCATTCGTCTTCCTAAATTCTGGCTATAATTCCCTTGAGCGTTTTCTTGAAAACACTTCTTGTCTCCCTCCTTATCACAATTTCCCTTTTCTCCTGCAAGCTGCAGGCTCTTTTGTCCCCTAGACCATTCTGATTCCATATCTTCTTCACATCCAATTTCTGTTGATCCTTTCCCTCATAATGTCTCATGCTCCCCATCAGCAACTCACTTTCTCTAAGGCTTCTTACTACAATGCTTCCCTTTGCCACTTTCCTCAGACAATAAACATTTTGAATCTATCCCTACCAAAATTCTATAACCAACCTACCAACATATTTTCTTTTGTCCCATCTTTGAAATTTGGCTTATTCCCCTCCCACCTCACATTTTAGGTCCCATCCTCTAAAATGCTTTCCTTTACCGTTCCTTTCACCCCAATTTCTCTTTTCTTATTTTCCGTAATGCTTTTTCTTGGCCCGTAGCGCCACTATATTTCCTCTTGGACACTTTACCCACAACACAGTCCTTTGCGTGATTTCCTCTTTTTTAATCAATGTTGGAGGTTCCAGTCACGGACAAAAGTCCATATCAAGGCCGGGCATTAATTGAAATATAGAGATAGTTATGAGACACAAAAAGTAAAGACATGGGAAAATATTTCCGATTTTTTGAGAAAGTGAAAGACCTGTCTTTTGAAATGTGCAAGGTCATGGTAACTATCAATTACTCCGCCATCTGTTAACTTAAAAATCAAACTTAATTCCTTCTGGTGTTCTCATTCAGAACGATTTTATTGCCATCATCCAATATCAACTTTCCTTGATCCCCTTCCTCACGCATGTTTCTTTTCCTATCCCCTCTACACTTCACTTTGCACCTTCCCCATTACACTTTCACTGAGTACCGTCTCCAATACAATCCTCTTTATACCCCTGTTTGCCACCATTTGTTTTAAAAGCCTCATGGCACTTTCCGTCAATCGCCTCTCTCACTGCACTTTCTTGCTACAAATACCCCCACAATTTTCATTGACTTTTCTCACCTAACCTTTTGTCATTTTTCCAACCCTACACTTTTCATAGATTCCCCTTACTACTTTTCTCTGTTTCCTTCTTTTTTTGTACTAATCTTCCTCTTACCCTCGATCACACTTTCCATTACGTACTTCTTCTTCTTGGCCCTTTTTTATCTTCAGCAAGACAGTGCCCAAGCTTAATTCCTTCTCATACTTAGATTTCCATGAATTTTGTTAGGTAACTTCCTCTGACGTTGTTTTGTGGAAATTAAGAGAATGCAAGCTGCCCAAAGGACTGTGTCCAGATAGTGGTGCGAAAACTCAACCATGGACCGATCATCGTTCCCACGATCTTTAGAGTAGGTATCTATCAATTATCTAATTACCACAGGAAAGTAAAAGCACTAATTGAAATTCGTGTATCTGGTGATCACTTGTGACATTCACATGTTATTACACAGGATTGTGACAATCAAGGTCCTAGCAGTAACAGCTTACATTTCATACGCACATCTTTGGGCAACCTGCAGTCGACCTGAGACCATCGGACTCTGTGGTAAATTCCATTAAGCTTGTATCAAATACATTCGGTCACTTTTGTACGGTAATGAAACTTCAAGTTTCAACACTGCATAGCTGCAGTTTCTGGTTCTACATAGATTGTATCGGCAAGGATAGTAAAAGGAAATTCTACTGGAAACGTTTGCATGTTTTTTGACATTTTTCGGGTATTTAGTACTCGAACTAAGTGAAGACTCTCTATGTGCACTGAAGTGACACAAGACAAGGCCCTTTGCAAAACAAGGAGGGTCTTGGACCTGTTCAAATACGGTTAAAATCCTCCCTAGACAATATTTCTTCCCCCATTATCAGGATAGTTTCCCTTGACCTTTTTTTTCCCATGATGCCTTTTGGCTATTTATTATTAGCTTACATGCTATTTCAATGACCCATTCTCTACTCATTCTCTACTACATTCTCCCTGTTTTTTTCTCCCTATTCTTTCGCTTGTCCAACTTCCCCGCCACCTTTATTTGGCCCCTTCCCACACAATATTCTTCTGTTCTTCACGTAAGCAAATCTTTCTGTCTCATACTCACCGCTGCGCTCCTTTCAACTCCCCTCCCCCTTTTCTCTGTATAAAAACTTTTTGTAGTCTTTTCCCAATCACACCTTACACTCACCTGTACAATGCACTTTTCCTTACTCCTTCTATTAACACACTTTACCACCATAATTTGTCTTTTTGCCTTTCCTGCTACGCTTCTTTTCCTTCCTCCGCCACAGCTTTTCTAGGCCATCTTCTTATCACACACTCTCCTGGCCCAATTACATCATATATTTTCTTCCATAACTCGTTTTCTCTGTTCATTTCAGCATACATTTTATACCCGTGTCATCAGCTTGAAAAAGTCTTGATGTACCCATCCTTCCTTTCACACCCCACTTCCACTATAAGCTATGTTGCTTGCAGTCTCTCCTTGGAAGTGAATTCAGAAATTTTAGGTTTGATAGTATTATATACAGATGAAATGGGAATATCTTTAGTAAGATGTCTAGAGCAGAGCGAGTGGGATGATTCCTATATAGAAAACGAATCGCAGACCTTTAAAAGAAGATGACAGCTAATCCAGCAATAAAATCAAACTGTCAAATTGGTTGAGGATCACAGTCTATATACCCAAAATGTCAATACGAGACACATGATAAAGAAGGAAAAAAGATGCTTTAGTCATATGGAATTCAAATAATCAAGGACCACAAACTTCATTGGCCCACGTATATTAGTTGAGGTCACATACGTGGATGATTACCAGTAGGTGAGTGATATACAAACTGCAATATGAATGGTGTTCAGTGAGCGAAATATCACATTTAAGATCAATAATCCAACCGACTTCTTTCTGAACAGTAATCCCATCTCCTTTCATGTAACAGATCTCACTACTTCATCACTTTGTATGGAGTTCTATTCTCACATCTGGGGCGGTTCTAGCCCTGTTTTCTTACTTGACAGAGTTGAGTCGAAAGCGATCTGACTTATATAAACTATCCAAGGCTAACTTGACCCCCCTTGCCCTACGCCACAATGTTGGTTAACTTTTCGTCTTCTATAGGTATTACTTTGGTTTTTGCTCCCGAGAGCAGGCTGCTTGTATGCCCTCACCACGAACTATACCACGCAATACTCAGCAAGCTGCTGCGTCACATGATTATTGTGTGGCCATCAGCAACTTAAGAGTGGGCCGTTTTGATAACTGTTTCCTTCCCTGCACGTCGAAGCTTTGGAACTCTCTACCTTCTCATGTCTTTCCCAGTAACTATGACCTGGCACATTTCAAAAGACAGGTCTTTCATTTCTCAAAAATTCGTAAATACTTTCCCTTGTCTTTTCTTTTTCCGTGATTGGAACCTTCAACATAAAAAAGAAAAATTTCCTGTAGCTCTGCTTTGATAAAGAAATGCAAAGCACCTCTGGCTCGAGCACTAAATATCCTGTGGGTAAAAGTATGAAGTACGAAACTGACTCAAAATCATCCCATTCCACAAAAGAAGAAGCAAAGAAGTCCCCCAGAACTACCGACCAATAGCTCTGACATCGCACATCACTAAAATTTTTGGGATGGTTAGAAGAATTAAGTTGAATAACCTGATGGGCGAGAATAAGCTATACAATCCAAGACAACATGGTCTTTGGGCAGGTAAAATCTTCCCTTTCTCATTTGCTTGACCACTATGATAAGATTATAGAAGCACTGGAGAACAAATAAAAGTCTGACGAGATATACACTGCCTTTGTGAAAGCCTTTGATGAATTTGATCATGGTTTCAGAGCTTATAGAATGCGAAAGTTGAAAATAATCGGTAAAATTGGAAGATGGATATATAATTTCTTAAGTAACCAATCACAACACGTTCTTGTAAATCAGGCTATATCCAGTAATTCCAGGGGAAAAGCTAGGTCTCCAAAAAACTGTTCATTCAATCCTTTTCCCCATTTTTATATCTGACATTGACACAGAAACAAGTTACAGTTTCATGTTATGCTTTGCAGATGATGCAGCTGAGAAACCAATACCACTGGCCAACTGAAAAGAAGAACTTTTTAACGAGGACAGGTTTGAACTCCTTCAGTCTGGAGGGGATGAAGAAAGTAAAGGCGGTAGAGAATATGAGATGGAGGCAGGCGCCGTAATCTTACGACATAACAGTTTAAAAGACCTCGGAATAATAATGTCTAAAGACCTTGCCACAGCAAACAGAATAAGGCAACAGTTGCCTCTTCCAAAAAAACGTCAGGATGAATCTTGGGGATCTTTAAGGTTCCTTATGTCGCTAATGCACTCACGAACAGAATACTGCTGTATACCGAAACTGTATTGTTAGAAAGTGTTCAAAGATCATTCATTGGCAGTAGTGATACGGTAAATAAACTGGACTACTAGGAACGACTGAAACCACTAAGGCTATACTCTCCGCAGCGCAGACGGGAGAGGTAGGCTTGATCCATAACCTATATCCAAAGATAATTCTTTATTGGTAGAACAGGCGTGGAAGACTGTGTAAGATATCACCATACTAACAAAAAGGTGCGATAAGCACAAAAACAGAAAATACATAGATCATCCGGGGTCCAACACTGTTCAGCTCACTATCTAGGAACATCACACAAACTGTAGAATGCACGGTTGGCTTTAGTGGCTACGTGGGCCTACGGGCTGTGAATTCCAACAACCTGATCAACCTGCGACGTGGTTCAGCAGCTTGAACTCAGCTCTCTTCCTTACTATAATTTCCCTTGCCCCTTTCCCCGTCTCCTGTCCCTCTTCCACTGCAACTCTCTGACCTCTCTTCCTACTATACCTTAATTCGTATCTATCCCTAACACATGCACTTTGCTTTCCCACGTACCCTTTCCCATAAATCTTCTCTTGGATTAAATATTTCTTTTTTCCTTCTCCCATAGCGTCTAACTTCTTTTCAACTCTTACCGTACTTTCCCTGGCATTTTCCATTCTTTATCTTGTTGTCGCCCCCCCCCCCCCCTTTACCACGCTCCATCGTTGCCGTTACCCAAACCACTTTCTTTTGTTCCTCTGTGTACAGAATTTTCAATGCTTCATTTACCACCACAGCTTTCTTGATTCCTACCTGAAGCGATATTTTCCATTGCCCTTTTTTTAGCATATATTTTCTCTCTTTCCCTCTACGGAATCTAAACCGGCCTCTTCTTACCCCAACTTCTTTTGCAGCTTTCCCACAAACATTTTCTCTTGGACCCGTCCAAAGTATAGCTTTACTCAGCACCAATCTCCATGACATATTTCCCTACATTAATTTCCATCACACTGCCCTTCATTCCGTCCTATATTATAGTATTTTCTAATTCCGCAACACTTTTCCTTAACCAATAAACCATAAAATTTGTTATTGGTTTCTGTGCTCTATCATGTTTTTCCCTAATTTCATCTTTAATTGTATAATGTCCTCTTACCCCCTTGAAATGTCCTATCCCTTCACAGTTTCCCTCGCTCCTCGTCCCTTCGCATTCACTCCTTGTTGCCCGCTGGGTGAATGGTTGTGACGGCGCAACACGAGTCCGTTCTCTCCCTGATGATCACTCGCTCCGAGGAATGGCTGTGACTTGTAGCGCGCATCCTCACGAGATTGAATTTCGAGAATAGGCTGAAAGAGGACAATAATCGTGGATGTGTTTCTTTGTTATTCATCAGTGCAATCTGAGATCTAGTTACAGTAAGATAATAACAACTTGAAAAATATACCACTCCTAGAGCTTACATAAGGGTTTGCCTGTAAATTGGGGGTGGGGGAGTACATCTATATTGACACACACACACACACACACACACACACACACAAACAAACAAACACGTGAAAATGAAAACAAATGGATTTGTTTATCATATGTATATTTTCTATCACAAAATTCACACATTTTAGTTCATAGATGGACTAAAGTCTTTATACGATAATGCAACACCATATTGATAACAGTGTCCTTGACGACAACTTTCTCCAGAAGCTTGAAGCGAAGAAGAATTAAACATAACTAAGCCCAAAATTACCATTTGAACTGAATCTCACAAGAACAAAATAGATGCAAACGATCGAAACACACGAATGCAAATTACATTTGTGAAGTGAGTCATCTCACACTGAGAGCCACAGCCAAAACTCCAGTGTAAGTCACCGGCCAGCACTCTGCAATAATTGCTGGCCAATCCTGCACCAAAGGGGGTGTCACTCAATGCAGCCTGTAATGTTAATGCTAGGGAGCTGGAGTGATGGAGGTGCAGTGGGGGCGATGCTGAGGGTGCTGGTGACAGTGGTTGGCATGGGCCAGCTTCAACAACATCTGCACCGTTTAAATCGCGCGTCCGATGGTTGACGGATATTAGTTCCTGGTCTTATCAAAGTTTTGGCCTTTAAAGTTTTTCTTACAATATCTCGCTTGCACTTTAGTACAGACCAAAAAGATTAACCGTGATAGTTAAACCTATCCATTGCATGCTCTGATTTTGCATCTTTCCTCTATGGTTTATTCCGGAATCTTATTTGTCCCATCCTGTGCCTGATGCCTCTTGAGCTGCACTATCAGTCGTGTTTAATGTTAGACAAAATTTTCCGTTTTGCCTTCCAGCTTTCCCTGGACCGTCTGCTTCTCCCTCGTTCAATAATTCTTTGGTTTTTCGTGTCTGCTTCTGTTTACGCCTGTCTGCCTTTCTCTTTTTTTGTCTGAATCTCCCTCTTTCTGCACTGTTCTTCCCTCCCTCCCCCTATCTCTCCCGCATCTTGTTTGTCTCTTTCAAACTTCAGGTATCATCCTCTCCCTCTCCCTCTCTCCCTCACCAACGCCCGGAGCGCTATCTCATCATCAGCTCCAACTCACAGTTTGACGCCATTAAATCCTGCAATGTGTTTTTCATTAAATAATGAACGATTTTCAGTTTTCTAAACTTCACAGAAGTTTCGTTGCGCTGACTGGAATTCGCGTTCTAAAAGCATTATTCTAATGTTCACGGAAATCAACTTTATATATGACAAATCCAAAACGTTTTTAGATTAGGACTTAATGTACCATGAAAGAATAGACGGCTCACTGTTTGATTGCGAGGGTTGACTTGCAACTTTAGGTGACTGAAATTATGATTAAGCTGCAGTCAGACTTTGATCAGTACTGTGAACACAGGAATACGGTCATGTCCTTGCAAGAATCAAATGTTGAATAGCGAATGATATACTTCTTAAACATTGAAATCATTATTTATTACCAAGGTGGAACTGCGCAGCTATGGAAATGCTGATATGTATGACCAGCAGTTACAAAGATTTAGCCCATTAGTGATTGCAATGGCTGAGAGAGGGAGGAAGGGGAAGACAGTCACTTACAATTAGTGATGCGAAGTGTTGCAACAACCAGACCACCACAACGGGGCTTCACCATGGGGACCCCAGCACCAGCAAACGACCTCCCAGATGCCCCACACAAGAAGCATCTTGCAACTTGCACATCCATCTTATCAACTCTTTCTTTAGCTAGCTATTCAGCATACTTTTCTGCAACAAAAATATGTGCAACATGATGAAAGTAGTCCATTAAACGGGATTTTCGTTATATGATTATTGCACGGCTCATAATTGGAGAAGAATTGTTGCAATCATTAAGGAGCGACGCCCGAGGACACGCCAGTGATGAGCGGACCCTTGAATGTTTACGGCTCGCGTGTCTCAGCGGGATGACAACGACTATTTTGTATGTGTGTGTGTGTGTGTGTGTGTGTGTGTGTGTGTAGGGGGTGGGGGGCTGATGAAATACGAGTAGGTTCAGAAAACGTGCATGTTGTCTGTAGAGTGTGTTTGTTGTCTGTAGAGTATGTATGTTTTTTGCAGTTTGTATATTGTCTGCAGAGTGTCTATATTGTCTGATGAGTGTATAGTTGTCTGCAAATTGTGTATGCTGTTGACAGAGTGCGTTTCTTGTCTTGAGAGTGGGTATGCTATCTAGTGAGAGTGCATGCTGCTTACAGAGTTTGTATGCTGTGTACACAGTGTGTCTATTGGGTGCAAGATGTACATCTTTTCTAAAATATATATATTGTCTGAGGAGCGTGTATATTGTCTACAGAGTGCATATTTTGTCTACAGAATGTGCGTATTATCTTCATGGTGTGTATATTATCTACACAGCAAGCATGTTGTTTGCAGAATGTGTATTTTGTCTACAGAGTGTAAGTATAGAGAGTGTGTTTGTTTTGAAAAGAGTGTCTATATTGTTTGCAGAGTTTGTATGTTTTTTGTAGGGTATGCATATTGTCTGTAGAGAGTGTATGTTTTTGTAGAGATTGTATGTTGTCTGCAGAGAGTGTACATTGTCTAAAGAGTGTGTGGTTGTCTGCAAAGCGTGTATGCTGTCTGCAGAATGTGTATATTTTCTTGAGAGAGTGTATGTTGTATGTAGAGTGTATATGTTGACTACAATGCATATGTTGTTTGATGTGTATATAGAATGTATCTTGTCTGCAGCCTGTGCATGTTGTCTTCATTGTGTGTGTGCTGTCTACATAATGTGTATGTTGTCTAGAGAAATTGCATGTTTCTTGCAGTGTGTATATTGTCTACAATATATGTATATTGTCAGAAGAGTGAGTATGTTGTTTGGAGTTGATATGTTGCTTAGAGAGTTTATGTTGTCTAGACTGTGTCCATGTTGTCCCTAGATTATGTATGTTGTCTGAAGAGTGTGTTCATTATCTACAGTTTTTGGTGTCTACAGGGTATTTATTTGTCTACAGAGGGAATTTGTCTACAGCTGTTTATATATTATCTGGAAAGTGTGTATGGTTTCTAAAGAGTGTGCATGTTGTCTCCAAAGTGTATGTTCGTATAGTGTGTGTGTTGTCTAAACAGTTTGTCTGTTGTCTGCAATGAGAATGTTATGGGGTAGTGTGCATGTTTTCTGCAAATATGTACGTCTACATATCGAGAATACTGTCTACAAAATGCATATGTTACCTGCGAAGTGTGTATGTTGTCTAAAGACTGTTATCTACAGAGCTGTATGATGACAGCAGTGTGAGTATGTTTTCTGTAGAGTATGTATGTTGTCTGCAGGGTGTTTATGTTATCTATAAAATGTGTCTGTTGTTTACAGAATGTGTATATTATAAATAGAGTTTATATCTTTTACATAGTTTTTATATGTTTTTTATAGATTGTGATGATGCCTACAGAATGTGCATGTTGTCTACAGAGTTGATATACTATCCACAAAGAGTGTATGTCGTCTGCAGAGGGTATATGTTGTCAACAGCTTATGTATGTTGGCTACAGAGTGTGTGATGCTTGCAGTGTTTATGTTGTCAGAAAATATGTATGTTGGTGACAATATGTGTAATTTGTTTGGAGAGTGTGTTATACATCTCCCAATCATTTGCACCTCTTTCCTTGTAAGTACAACCCAAACGTCTCTCTTTTCTCTTTCACCAACAACTTTACCTCTTCATGCCACGACTCACTACCCTTTTCAATACGCCTACCTCCCACATTTCGCATGTCACATGCATCTCTTATACACGTCATCATTGCTTACCTAGATACCTCCCATTCCTCACCCACATCCCTCACTTCATTTGCACTCACTTTTTGCCATTCTAAACTAAATCTCTCTTGGTATTTCTTCACAAAAGTCTTCTTTCCAAGCGTACTTACTCTTACCACATTCTTCTCCCCGATATTGTTCCCTCTTTGGCGAAAACCTCTACAAATCTTCACCCTCGCCTCCACAAGATAGTCACATATTCCACCAGCTGTCCCTCTCAGTATATTTACATTTAAAAGTCTCTCTTTTACACGCCGATTAATTGATACGTAATCTAATAATGCCCGTTGACCATCTATCCTACTCATAAACGTATACTTGTGTATAGCCCCCATTTTTTTTCAAACCAGTTTCTACCAATCACCAGTCTTTTTTCAATACACAACTCCACGAGCTCTTTACCATTTCCATTCATACACTGAATACTATATACACACCAATTATATCCTCAACTGCCACATTACTTACCTTCACGTTTAAAGCATCGGTCAATAATATCCGGTCTGGTGCACCAAAACTACTGACACACTCTTTTTTTTTTTATGTTGAAGGCTCCAGTCACGGACAAAAGTCCACATCAAGGCCGGGCCCCAATTGGAATATAAAGAGAACTGAGAAAGGTGGAAAAACAGACAGAGAAAGCATTCACAAATTTTCGAAAAACTGAAAAACATGTCTCTTGAAATGAGCCAGGTCATAGTTATTGGGAAAGACATGAGAAGGTAGAAAGTTCCAAAGCTTCGACTAGTTGGGAAAGAAGCAGTTATCAAAACGGCACACCCCTGAGTTGCTGATGGCCACACAATAATCATGTGACGCAGCAGCCTGCCGAGTATTCCGTGGTCTAGCTAGTGGTGGGAGGCACACAACCAGCCAGCTCTCGGGAGCAAAAGCTTTTCAAGTCTTAACCAGGACTAAGTACATCAGATAATCATAAAATGTCAAGAAATATTTTAGATTTATCTTAATGAAGTTCCTTGATCTGTCTAACCATAAGTAAACCAATACATGGCAGTAAAAAGTAGGCTAAGCAAATAGAGCAGCCTGACTGGTGTTGGGTCACCACCCTCCGGCCAATGTTCTCCTGGCAGCTGGTCATCGTTGTAGGGTTACCAAAGTGACTCCCTATTCCATGCACACCCTTCACCTGTTTGTGTCCACCTATATCAGATAAGCTTTGTGTCCATCCAACTATCAGATCTGAGCAAACAGGGTATAGCGGGATGTCTTGTGAAGGCAAGGTCGAAGATCGTAGAGGTTTTTGGAAGAAACTTGTTTGGAGGATAACCAGGAGAGATTGAGACTAGAATGGCAAAAGGTGAAAGAAAATAAAGCTAAGGGAGTTGTGCGAGGTATTTAGGGAAGCAGTGCCGGCATGTGAGAGAGATGTGTGTGCCATGTCGAGGGTGGGAGGTGGGCAGGTTAGAAAGTAGTGAGTACTGGGATGATGAAGTAAAGTTGCTAGTGAAAGAGAAGTATTTACAAGGAAGAAGTGTAAAAGGTTGGCAGATGTACAAAACAAAGTGGCAGGTCAAAAGGGAGGTAAGTCTGATTCCTAATTTTAGAAAGTGTTACTACTGGAGGGAAGGCTTTCCAATCCAAATTTCTCTAAGTAGGTAATCTCTTTTCTTCCCTAACCTTGTGGTTAATGAGGTTACTGAAATAAAATGATATACAAGGTAAATTATAAGACAAGAAGGAATCACATATTTATTAACAAAGTTCAGGGAGAAGAGTATGTGAAAGATGTACAAAAATATATACTAGTAAATTTACATCATTCACATTACTGACTGACAACAATATGGGTAAAAAAAAAATCTTTTAAGATAAAGATTAATATCTTTATTAATGGCTAAAAATTGCCAAAGTAAAATATGGCTGTTCTCAAACTATCTTAATTTCATATATAAAAATTCTACACGACTGATACATTAAAAACTCTTAATTTGCAAAAATACCCTTCAAGCAGCAACAGCTTGTTAAACTATCAACTCTGTCATACAAAATTGTCTCCCTTTATGGCCAAGCACTTACTATACAAGATAATACATGGGTTAAAACCTCACATTATATTGCACTATGGCTCCACTATCCCCTTGCTCATATGAATACTACATCATGTATCATATCCAAATGCTGAAGAAGGTATCACATCTACAGAACATAAAAAGTCATTAATTTCTTTACACAAACTGACTGAGGGTCCTGATCCACAGTATCATTGCTTTGACATGGTTCTTCAGATGAACCAGGAAAAATCCCACAAGTCTGTGGTACTGTATACTTCTAATCAATTTATCAACCAAGTCTATCTCGAACTAGAACTTTATAATGCCCCAAAGTATGTATATATGACTATCAGTGTTTCTTGAGAACACTCGTTTTTGGGATAGGATATATATATATATTTATATATATATATGTGTGTGGGTAAATAAATAATAAATAATGACTAAGTACCATCAATAGGTAATTTTTCATTTCACAAATGAAGATAACTGTTATGACAAATACATCAAAGTATAAATTTAGTATGAAAACAGACATAATCGTAAGATAAATGTAAAGTACTAGAGAGTATTTACGTGTATTCATATTCAGGGATAATTCCAATTCACTGAAAAAACATTAAAATTTTACACATAAATAAAATATATACCAAAATACATGATTCATCATGAAAAACTTGAAACATATAATGATACCCAAGAATTCATTATCAAAATAACTATTTCAAATTCAAGAAGTAGAACTCGAACTGTCAATTCACATTGATTCAAACACAAACACTGTTTGGTCAAGCATTAAACTCTATGCAATATTGGCAACCTATTTACATGTCTTATTACTTTATACAAATATTAAAAACAGTAAATGCCATAACAGATATATATATATATATATATATATATATATATATATATATATGTACAAATACTTCTCGTTTTGCCTTCAAAAACAAAATAAAAAGTGATGAAACAACAGACCTGAGATGTAGGGTTGTTGGAAGTAATACCTCAGGCACTTAACTCTATATATCTTAGTAATTACAAAAGGGGAGCAATATTGTCCTCATCAGTGGAGCACTGAGGTAGCAGGTACACACTCAGCGGTTCAAGTCCGCCTCAGGCTTCTGAGGTAGTTTGGTGCCCATCATCATATCTCCCACTGGCTGATATATCAAGCTCCCAAGATGATCCCAGTGAGCTGTGTGATTCATAGTATATTTTCCAGGACTCAAGCACATTTAGGTCCCATACAACAACCCTTCTGTTTTTACCACCCCAGTCATAATAAGGTAAATATACTCCAACTGACATGCAGTCATGGACTTTTCTGATTTTGAACAATCCTACTGACATCCAAACATGGACTTCTCTTCATACTCAAAAGGATTGCTATGACAAAATGTTATAAATGCTTTCTCCCACAATACAGTACATTGGCTTTATATATATGATTTTATTTGCTTTATATATATTTTCCTCATAATTCACTGAGGGTTTGGACGAAAGCTAGTTATAATCCTGAAAAGTCCCTTTAAATATTAACTTCTTAATCATTACTTTGGCTAAAAGGTATCAGTTTCAAGCATCTTGTATGTACTATGGTTAAACAAGTAATGTAACTTTTAAATAAAACATTTCTAGTTTGTCATTTTTCTAGACATTCAAAGTTAATGATTAACTTGTCACAAACCAACTACCAGTAGTTACATTCCACTTCATTTCAGTGATAAATGCATCTCTGTTGTTCCTACTATAATTCAGGACATCAGTACCATGCAAATCTCATAATTTGCTGTGACTGTAAACCCACGTGTCATTATGTAATTAAAGAGGCAGGAAAACCTCAGTATCATCCTCCAATTACTTTCATTCATTAAAATACTGGCAAAATCCTATATCACAATAAATCAGGAAGTCAGAGCAGTACGTCCACTATGTCACGTAAAAGTTCCTTCCCAAGCATCCACTCTCTGCTTAGCTTCCAACTTCTTTCGAGCTGAAACATAAGTTAAGTTGCTTAGTATAGCATATACCATCAAAGATAGAGTGACACCTAATTTAATATAATGGTAAATATAAGTTTTCAGCTAACTATGGACACCCAAAAGATTATAGAAAATAATGTTATGGTGCACAAAATAGAAAAATTCTCCTGTGACCAATTACTCCTGGTCATTAATAACTTTTAATCCACAACATTCCCATGCATTGGGTATGGAACTAGAGCAATAACTTTAAAGAATTGATATAGTATACTCTATAAACTAACAACAAATCATCCAGATATTAAAAAATTCCAAAATTCGAATGTCTTAGGACCAAGGAGTGTTCTAATTTTGGAAAAATTTAATCTTTGAAGACCTAAACTTAGGCTACATACACACACAGAATGTTAGTAAAACTGATAAGATGAAAGCACAATGGCACTATAATTCCTGTTTTTCCTTTGATTAGCTGCAAATCTTTTTGTATATCAAAAACTGCTCTCTTAGCTCTTTTGAAGACATCTTTGGTAATGAGTGAACATGTTGCCAAGGCAACATACAATAAGAATTTATCTAATTGCACTGTTTATAAAGCAATTACATACACATAAAACAAATACCTACACATATATCACAAATAATATATAATGGGAGTTAATGTAATGTACTCAGCACTTCCCTGATCATGTGCTGACAGCCCTGTCCCTCCTAAGCATGTTTACTTACTAGTCAGCAATTTGCCATTGTTTGGCCTGCCAAACTTTGTGATTTTCTCTGAAGCACTAAGGAGAATGAAATTAATATGGTTGATGTTAAATATTATTTTTATCATAATACGGAAGTGATACCAAATGTGATATGGAGGAAATGAGTATGAATGGGATACTTAAGTGAATGCAAGTACAGCTGCACTAGATGGCTAAGGTCATTGTGCAATGAATAACAAAACTGTGTAAAACTGAAAATTATGTAAAGAATATAAAATGAATAATTGATATATCTGAAAATTACACAAATATGCCATGTGTAAAAACCCTAAATCATTATCTGTCATTCACCAGGTATCATGTTACAAAGCCTCCAAAAGTGTAAAGTACATTATGACAATGAAACGAAAACTAATATGCAAGTAAATTAAGTAAACTAGGCATGCTGGTCAATGTATGATATATTCTGTCATGTCATCAGTGATAAGGCAGCTAGTACAGCATAAGCGAGTGTGTGAACTTTAAATGTCTATAAAGCACTAAAGAAAGTAAGCTTACTTGATATTTTCCTAGCTTATCTTGATACTTTCTCATTAAGTGATAAGACTAAAATATTTTTTGAGTTTCTTGATAACTCACTATACTGGGGTACCTCTAAATTTTGGGAGCTTAGTAATTTAAGGCTTAAGAGAGAGATGGACAAAGAGTCACTCCAGATATGTGAGCACTGTGAATGAAATCTCTGCAGTATGAAGCAGTTGCTCATAAGAAATAATTATGGCACCAATACAGCATCTCCAAAGGTTTTAGGAAGCAAATTGTGATGTTGATAATGTGGGGTTTCCTGAATAGAGTGGAAGATGTTATAACCTATTAATGTTATAACAGGGCTGAACTGTGAGACTCTGAAACTGAACAGAGAAAAACAAATTTAATGACTAGGTAACTGCCTCCCCATTCTAAGATGCTGCATGTCATAAATGAGGGGAAATACATTCAGTATGAGAAAAAGAGGAAAAGGAGGGGAATGAATGTGAGATGAAGTGTGTGAAGTGGAATTATCAGCATAAGTAAATTGGGTTAAAATTAGAGGAAAGATCACTTATTGAGATAAGAAGGTGAATAGTGATAAGATAGAACCCTGAGGAACCGCAATGTTGATAGGATAGGAAGGGGATGTCACAGTATCAATAACTATTGCAATGGAAAGGCTAGAGGAAAATAAGTGGCAGGGAACAAAGAGAAGCAGAAAACCAGAGGGAGGAAGTTTAGAAGGCAAAGACTTATACCACACCCTGTCATATGCATTGGAGATGTCAAGGGTGTAGATACGTGATATAAGACAGACAGAGTAAGCATTTAGTCTTGCCTCGGGTGCTAAGATGAACGGGCACGTCTACGCGCCCAGTCTCTGTGTAATCCAATATATCCTTTAGAGTAAAGAGCCCTTTTCATTAGAACCTACGAGTTAATCACTCAACACAGTGAGCAAACTACAAAGGGTTGACAAATTTCACCAAAATCCCTGAAAGAAATACACCAGAAAGTAAATCTGAAGGCATCAACTGCTCTTGGAGGGTTTGAAATTTTGTTTTCCCCTCTTGCCTCCACTCCATCCACACTAAAAGGACTTTTTTCTATACTTTTCTACCTACCATACTTCAGTTTCTTGCATTCTTTACAAGACTATAGAAAATTTCAATTTCATGTCAACATTATACTCGCAAATTTTGATAGTTTCTTTGACCTAAAATAATTTGGACTTTAATCAAAGTTTTATCTGAAAATCTGATTAACATGCTAAACTTTCATATACACACACAAGTATTCAATTATTCATTAAGCATTACTATTCTTAATCCAAACTCTTTGTAAATCAATTATGGATGAAGAATTAATACAGGAGTACCGAAGTACTATGGTAACACTGCACTCACAACTCACGTGAAAGCAAGATTCAAGGAGCATTAACCAAAATGAAGTGTGCAGAGCTGGACACTCTGTCCTGTGAGATTCCTAAACTTAACCACTCTCACCTCTAGGTCCTACCGTTTGAAAAGTGAGGGGTCAGCAAGATACTTTTGTTCTATTCAATATCTGAAACATACAGCAAAAGATGCACTAAATCCTTTAGAGTTATTATTAAAAAGTAAAAATTAAGCAAGAAGCAAATTTCTTATTAGAGCTGAGTTTACCAAGCACACAGTAAACACATAAGCATCTACAATCATCCTCTACAAGGCACAGGGACTACAGCAAGCCTATGAACCCTTTCACTCTCAATGATTAATTGATCATATGCTAATCCTAAGTTGGTACAAAATTCCTTCACTTGATGTGTGTATGTGTATGTCACATAAGGAACATGACCACTTTTTTGGTATGTTTGACAATACTGAATAAAAACATTTGTTTTTCAAAATTATTCATCATTTCCCACATCAGCAAGGTAGCGTCAGAAACACACAAGGAAATGTTCTCTTTCGCTCATATCCATTCTTGCAGTCAATGAATAATGCTCAGTAACCATAGGCCCCTATCCACAAGCAGACCCCATTGGCATTTCCTTGCTTAGTTTGAAACTGTAACCCAATTAGTTCATGCCTACATTGGCAGTGAAGGGGTTTTACCCACATTTTTAACATCCAACTTCCCATTAATGGAAGCATGATGTACCTAAAATATCATGGCACCCATTTTGGCACAATCATCTAACTTTGGAAAAGAAAACTATGTTAAGACAATTATACACAGTCAAAAGATTACCCCTACATAAACAAAAAAATGTCTTACCTTTGGCATCTTTAAGTTTCTGTTTTTCTGCTTCACGAACCTCCTGTGAGATGTTCACCTTCAACCCAAGTGCTCCAGATACCAATCTACGAGCTAGGGAAGCGGAGGTAGCAGGACGTGGCTTATAAGGTAAAAGGGCATCAGTGATGCGCATAGCCTTTGCTTTAGATGACTTGGTAGCCAAGGCCAATGAACGGGTCTTCAAAAATGGATGGTCAACATTGAGAGCTTCTGCAGCTGTAAAAATAAAATAATATATAATCATACTGATATTCGGCATAAAAAAATGAGAATAAAACAAATGTGAAATAGATGGTGTGGAGGCAGTGTTAAACTAAGAAATTATCGATTTCTCTCGGTATGTGAAAAATAACAATAAAAAGCAAGTCTCGGGAGGACACAAAGCAAAATACATTTTGTAAAATAAAATTGGATATATGTTAACAGGTAGAAAAGTATAGAAACTCAACTCTGAAATCTACATGCCAATGTGAGGATAGGTAATGGAGAAAGTGCCTTTTCAGGAAGACGAGATGAGAGAAAAAATGGGAATGATCAATGCCTGTTGGATTTGTGTATCAAATCAGCTTTGTTCTACATATCCTTTTCTAACTTTTCTAAATCCCTGATAAGGAAAAATCTTGCAATTTTGGTTGGCTATAACTAAAAATTAAGAAGCTATTCTTTCCACTAAGAAACAGAATACTTTGAAACATTTTGTTTATACATAAAAGTACTGTAAGTGGTGATGAATAATCAAATGAGCGAGTTAATGTTCATGGATCAACATCCATCACAAAATAATGCTCCTCAAGGACTGACACACATCACAAACAACTGCTCATGACTCAGTACCCACCATAAGTCAATACAGTTCAAGGATTAGCATGGCTGTCATCCCTCACATCTCAAAGAACCACCGAGATAAGGGGAACGTCTTGATTCTTGTATAACCCAATCCTTTTACTCATCTTAACCCTTTAAAGGTAAAGTCTAACACTCATTCCATACCTGTCATTGAATCTCAGCAGTAAAGTACTGAGCTACACCTGAACCACATCTCACTCAACCATCTAGCAGCAGTGAGTGAGCATATCAAGAAACTACATACAACCATGGAAAGGGTCCCATTATTGTTCTGTAAGGGCCTACATCTGATTCAACTTCAGTGCAAAAATACATAGATAAAAAAATAGCTGAATCTAAAAGAATATATAAGGAAAAAGTTGAAGGTTTGTTCAGAACAAATCAAGTGAAAGATGCCTGGAAAGGATTGAAAACCTTATGCGTGTACAATAAAAAACAGAACACGCCTGAACCTGAAAACATCAACACATATGTAAATGATATGAACGCGTTCTTTGCAAGATTTGAAAGACATGACTTC
>JAYMFT010399106.1:0-19068 GCA_038088735.1 Panulirus argus
TATATATATATATATATATATATATATATATATATATATATATATATATATATATATGAAGGAATGAGAGGGTAGGATGAAGTGGAGCATGACAGCGGAAGGATGTGTCAAGCGAAGGAGCGGGCATTGTTCCCGTTAAGGGTATGACTGAGGGTGTTGGTGTGGTGGCCGTACAAGTGTTGACCTCAGATGTTTCCGGGATAATCCAGTTTCGTTTCTCTTCCGCTTCGCTTACGGTTCACTTGTCGAGGAACTTTTTGTTGTAAAAGTTTTTTTTTTTTTTGGTAATATCGTATCGTAATAAATTGTTCTCGTGTGTTCGTGTGTTTGTTTCTTGTATGAGCCTTGGAGAGAGGGGTCACACCTGTGGTGGCAGGTGTTCCACACGCTGGGATTCCTGTGCAGGTGTTGATCCCTGGGTGTGAGGCAGACATCACGGGGTGCAGGTGTGTGTTTGCGTGGTGTTGAGGCATCTGCTGGACGGCGTGGTAACGGCACACGGCTAGGGTGGTCTCGCTGCTTTTCTTACTACTCTCTCTCTCTCTCTCCCTGTCTCTCTCTCTCTCTCTCTCTCTCCACCATTTTCTTCCGTCTCCCGGCCTGTGTTGTGGGCTGTCGGTTCCATGAACAGTGTGTACGTGGGACAGACGTCTTCCGTCCCTTCTGTCCTTTAAACTCCCGTCCTGTTGGTGTGCGTCCGTCCGTCCGTCCGTCCGTGCGGCCGTGGGGTGCACAGCTCATATTGCTTCCCTTCTGCCCTGTTTATTGCCTGCCATAAACCGCCAGGATCCAGCCTATCATCTCCCATGAACCACCATAGGGCCTCATGGTACCACTGTGTGTTGTGGTACCACCATTTCGGGTTAACGGGGGATGGCTACTGTCTCGACCATTGCGAAATCTGTCGGTGTTTTGCGGGCAGGAAGTTGGATGACCCAATCCCCGTAAACACGTACCAGTCAGTCAGTGGCTTGGCCAGGTGCCAGGCGCAGGCCCTCTGTCCGCCCCTCATCAGGACACAGACCTGGACCGAGTAAGGGCACGGCCGCCCCAGCCCGCTGTGGCGGAGAGAGAGTAACATGATTACGTACAGCAGTGACTGTGCGCAGGTGGATGACGTAGACAGCAGTGTGGTCGGCTGAGGATGTCACAAGACCAGAAATGTGACTGACGATACGCCCCTCCCTCCCCTACCAGTATACAGGAGGGGGGAACGCTCTCTATATAGGGGAGGGGAAGGGGGGGGGGCTCTTGAGCTGCTGCAGCCTGGCGTAACCCACTTCATCCGTCTGACGTATTGCTGGGCGGTTATAGGGACCGAGCCGCATGGCAGGAGGATGACTCACAGACTAAAGAACCAGAGCGGGGATCAGCGTTCAGTGAGTCGAAAGCAATGCGAATCAGTATTCAGTGAGTCAGACGCCATCTTGAGGCGTCGGAGGACGAGTCTTCTTGTGAGGTATTTTTAACCCTGATCCCTTCACCCTCCCACCCACACCCTGTCAGCCGTCTCTGTGTCAAACCCCTCACCTGGGGCTGCTCTCGTCTCTCATTGATCACTGGAGCTGTTTGAGGCAGCAGTCCGTAGCACTGTGAATCCGCCCCAACTTATGTGATCGGGCAGATTGCACCGTTATTTGTCCCAGTAAATCTTACGTTTATACCGTGTTTAACAATCCACGTTGGTTCTAGTTGGTGTTGGCAACGTATGAGAGTAGTGAGTCCCGGATGCAATATGTATAGTAATATAAAACTCTGCAACAGTTTTCTGTTGCAGCGCCTTTCCTCCCCACAGAGATAATCATTCCTGTCGCACCAGCAGGGAAGTATTTTCCAGTGTAAATTAGGAACCTAACCTTCCAGGAATTTCCATGACTTAAATACGTTTCGTTAGGTGTCCAGTGAGCACAGGCAGTCTCGGCGCCTCAGACTGTACACAGACTGGGCCGACTTTGGAAGATCTTTGTGTGTACCTTCCAAGCGAACGATTCGTCAGGCCTTGCCAGGTGCCGTTAGCCCAGGGCAACAGTCTAGAGTGGGAAGTGGAGGTTCCGTGGAGAGTGTGGTCACCACGGCCTCAGTGCCCCGCGTGGTCTCAGGGCCCGTAGCATTCGGCCTCGCGTCGCCTTTTGCCATGAAGCAGCCGCTGTTGGTCTGTTGTGTCGGCTGAGCCTAAGGTCGTCAGACACTGTTGCTCGGAGGCCGTTGGGCACTTGACATGCGAGTCTTGTGTTTACTGCCAGGTGTTCTGCATGACTTCGCTAACTGACAACGGAGTAACTGGAGCGGATCGCCATTAGCGATCATGTGATTATCACTGGCCCTCGGGAAAGACCTGTTAGATCTGTGTCTTGGTAATTTCCAAGTGATTATGCAGAGGTGGTGTTGGTGGGAGACAGTGGATGTGGGACACGGCGCGCCCGGCAGGACTCCCGCGAGGCCAGAGGCCATCGCACACTCACTCACTTCTGTCCCAAGCCGTATTTCATAAGCTTCGGTTTGTCATGCAACGCTGGCTCACCCGCCTCCGTTTACGGAAGGAAATAAAACTAAAAATCTTTTTCAAAGATTAACTCTCCCGCAGCGGAGCTGCAGACGGCCGATCGCCGTTATGGGAAACAACCACGGAAAACACACGAGGAAAAGACGCGGGAACCGGCAGGAAATTGGCGCGAAGAGGCAATATATTAGCGGATGTGAGGATCCCACCGCGCGCCGTCTTCTGTCGCACCCCCGGGATGGCTGGCCGTAGGGGGTCCCCCCCTCCACCCACGGGGTTAGGTCATGTTGAGAGGCGGTCCTCACCTGCCGTGCACTGTACGTGTGAGGCCTGGGGCAGGGGGGGGGGACGCCCCCAGCGGACCGGGGTAAGCCGGACACTCCGACTCGGCGTCATCGAGTGTAAGATGTTTGCTCTCGGACTTCGGCTCCACTTGCTGAGGCGTGAGGCTTATTGTCATCTGTGTGACGCTCGTGGATGACGTACGGCGTTATTGAACTGGGACACTGACGGATTTAGACGAGACTGGTGTTCGTGGTAAGGACTGTAATGTCCACAGGACGTGGTGAACTTGACCATAAAGGACTTGATGTGATTTGTAAGGCATTACGTTGACAATCCAGTCCGGCCAAGTGCTGGACCGTCCGGGTACGTGACGCCCGGACCACCACTCCAGTAGAGAGAGCAAGAGGGACGTCTGCAGCACCAGTCCGGGTTTGTCGTGGTCCGGGGTACAAATGTGTGCAACTCCTTACCCACAAAGGAAGAAAAATGAGGAAGACAATGACGGCGTGGCTGATAGCGTCAGCAGGACCCGGGGTCCGTGTCTGGCCCAGTGTGCTGGACCGGCCGGGACGTTGTGAGGTCTGGGCCAGGCTGCAGGCCGCAGCCACCAACAGATGGACAGATCAGAGGGCCAGGTGAGCCGGCAGGATGAACCCCTTCGCTATAAATAGAGGCTCGGGAGGCAGGCAGGGCCGCTGGGGCTCTGGGGTTAGGGAGGGGGGAAGGGGGGGGGGGCAGTACTAGGGGGTTAGGTGGCAGGCCGGGAACTGTGGCTGACGAGGTCAGCTGCAGGAGTCAAGGGACAGTGCTGACCACTGGCTAGCACCTGACCAGTGCACACAGGGGTAGGGGAGTGGGGTGGGCCCATGACCTAAGAGCCTGGGGTGTGACGGCAGGTACGGGTGGTGACGGTGTAACACGGTTCAGCGTCACACCCAGGGTGAGGCAGACCGCACTCGCCACCCACGCCCATCTCTGGGGACCTGTCAGCCTCACCCGTCTCTGGGGGGCTGCCACTTTCGTCTGGGGTGTGCGATAGCAATTCTAGGGTGCCCCACCCAAACTGGGGGTACACCCCAGGCCAGGCTGTGCCTTGTCTAGGGGCGCGTCACCCTGGCCGGCCAGGCCTGGGGTGCGCCAGGAGGAGTCTGTGGGCCACCTGTTGAGAAGGTCACGGCAAGGGAGCAGGAAGCGGCTCCCCTCTAGACGGAGGAACCTTGGCGGCCGCCCCTCGCCCACCGCCCTCTCTCGTGGCTCTGCGAGCCGTGGAGGGAAGAGGATTTCCTCCATTGCTCTCTCTCCCGCCAGGGCTGACCCCAGCCTGCCGTCGCTGGGCAAGGTCAAGTGCTGACCCTAGGCCCCCGCCCCCCAACCCCCACCTCAGTCGTGGGTATTATGGCGTCATAATGAGGTCGTGGGCGGTCATGGGTCATCATAATGATCATTGCGTGCCGGGCCACCACTCAGGTTGATGTGGTGTGAGGGACAGCTGGCGTGGCGTGCTGTGGTCATGACATGTGGCAGGCAGGAGGCGCCTGACCCCTCGTCCTTGACACAGGAAGGACATCGTCCCTCAGTAGCCACCAGGAACACCTCCCCCCTCCCCTCCCCTCCCAAGGGGAACGAACACACGTAACACAGGCTCCGCCCGCCCGGCCGAGGCAACACACATAGTGACGAGTGTTACCTGCCTCAGAACTAGACAGTCTTCCTCCGTGATGGAAGATCTTCCTGAAGGCGAGGAAGGTCGGATCTTCCTCCGGCGGGGTTTCCTTTCTCGGATGTCGCTCTCCGGCACGTTGCCTCTCTCTCTCTCTTCCCTGTGCCCGCCGAGTGACGTGTGGGTCAGCTGGGTAGTCACCCCCGGCAATCCCACTGCAATCTAACAAACAAATCCCCCCCCACCCCCACCCCCCGGCCACCGTCGTGCCGCACTTTTCATTTTCTGTGACGCGAAGCCGAGATTGGGTTGGACGCACGCCAGCCAGGTGTCGCGCTGGAGTGAGGTGGCTGGAATCTTTCGCTGGCATTCTGGAACTTTGCTAACGCCATTTCGGGTCTCTGTTATTAAAGTCTTTCGTGTCTTACGCGATGTAATTCATTTGAATATATGTATATATTAAATTTACCTCTTTCCAGTTTTTTTAAGAAATATATGAATTCTTTACTACGTGTGACGTTAGGCTTACTGGGCGGGTTGCGTGTGTGTTGGTGAGTGTGTGAGGGCGGCTGGTCACCACCCCTCCCGCTGTTGGAGGAGGCGTGTCAGGAGATGCCTGGGGTGAGGGAAGAGTGTCAGACACGGGAATGTGGTGTGAGGCAGGTTCAGGTGCGCCGCCCCAGCACTCACGCTCCTCATCTCCCCCCGAACTCTCGTGTGTGAGGTCCTCATACCTGTCCCTTCGTATATAATGAGAGTAACTGCTTCCGGGGTCGTAATGAGGACAGGTGGGGCTGGTACAGTGGTTGTGGACGGTGGCTGGAGCAGCTCAGGTGTGGAGAGAGTGCTTGATCCTAAACCTCTACCCACCCCCCACAGATGGGTCCAGGACCCACGCGGAGGGCTTTCCAGACCATCATAAGGTGCACCACAGTTGTGGTGTGTTGACAGGAGCAGCAGCAGCCATGGAGGCAGCCGGTCCCGTCCGGTTGTGGTGGGAGTTGGTGTGCATGTGTGTGTGTGTGTGTGTGTGTGTGTATCAACAGGTGAGCGGCCGGAGGACATTATACCTCAGTCTGGACCAGTTGAGGACCGGCTGGTTATATTCTGGGATATACCTGGTCCTCCACTCGGTATATTATCCGCAGACGCAGCTGGTGTCCTGACGTCAGGACACACGAATATGGTTGTATCGTGAACAGCAACGCTTGTCTTAAGTAAAGACTAGATGTTTTCATAGCGTTATGGCTTTACCAGTGTACAGCAGTGGCCCTGGTGGCACAGTATTGACCCTGGTGGCACAGTGATGACCCTGGTGGCACAGTATTGACCCTGGTGGCACAGTGATGACCCTGGTGGCACAGTGATGACCCTGGTGGCACAGGGACATAGATGCCTGGACAATGGACCTGCCCCTCACCTTACTCTCTTGCCACAGAAAATGTAACGTGGTTGTTTGTGTCTGCTGGTGAGTGAGAGTGTATACCATACATGGCGTTAGTGCGAGGCTGGCTCTTGCTTACGGTGTTACGTATCGTGATCTAACACTTGCGATGTATTGGATCAGAGGCGCTCATCCCGTGAGGCAAGGATGGCTTATTTATACTTTACGTCGACCAGATCCCAACTGAGATAGCAGCTGCCCACACTCGCCTAAGTCAGCCGAGTTTTCTGTATTTCTTCCAACTTTTCTCTGAATTATTTTCCCAAATCGTAACTGTGAATTCGGTATCTTCTTTGCTTGTTTTTTTATATAATTTTCTTAGATATTAACGAAATATAGTAAGTTTCCCTGTAGGAGTTATGTAACGTAGGTTGTACGGTGTTACACTTGTACAAATGAGTACGCTTACAAATGCAACCGAATCCCAGCAGCCACAGGCCACTGGCTCCTCGTGGGCCAGTTTGCCACACTGGAGGCTACCACACGCTCGTGAATCGGTGTGGTAGGAGGAGAAACGCGTACAGACCTTCCGCACAGGGAGGTGCCAATGTCAGTCGCGGATCTGATGCAAAATATTGATATTATGATGGCAAAAGAATGAGTGTCACTGTGTGTTATTATCACACGAGAGGATGTTACGGAGGACGCTGTCTCAGGAGTCAGCCAGGCGCGTGTCAGGAAGGAATGGAATGCAAGAAGCAAATCAAACATTAAGGATGAATGTGTTCATCTGGTCGCTACCAGCCCTCCTTCCTTCTCCCTTTCATAGTGTTGACATTTGCGCCCCGGAACCCTGACCCCTTCTAACCCCCCCCTCAGCCAGTAGTACACGATACTCTCCCCCAGGCCAAGGGTACGCTCCTCCAGCCAACGGTACACTCCCCAGCCAATGGTACGTTTTCCTTCTTTCTTTTTTTTAAGGGGATGGGATGGGGGTGCCCCACAGTTAGGAAACCTCTGCCATAGAAATCGGGAGTGTGGCATTCAGCGCAGGCTTTATACCGTCTCTGTTGCGTCGCTGATCGGTCAGGGCGTTTGGCAGGGTGGCCTCCGGGCCCCCGAGCCGGGGTGGATTCAAGTCTTCCGAGGGGCTCTGTTGAACCGTGTGAGCCGCCCCGGTGTGCACGCAATCCCGCGCCCGTTGCGTATGGGGCATCTTCCTGCCGTGCCAGCAGGGTCACCAGCACCCACATTTCCAGGTCTTCTTCCAGTGCTGGACCTCGTGTGACCAGCCGACTGACGACGCCTGCTTTACCACCGGGCTGTTGCTTCCAGCCAGGTCCTGGGGCGTCAGCCAGGGCCACTCCGGGGGATGTCAGCCAGGAACCTCCTGTTGTTGATTTTTTCCGGTCATTATTTTATGAATTATTTCCCAGAGCGTCAGACGAATTATTGTATTTATTTTTTTCCGGTATAGAGGCAGCGGTCGCACTACATTTAGCAGCCAGAGTTTTTTGTGTATATTTCTTTTTTTGTGTGCGTGTACGTATGTGTGTGTGTGTTTACGTATGTGTGTGTGTGTGTGTGTGTGTGTGTGTACGTATGTGTGTGTTTGTGTGTGTGTGTGTGTGTGTGTGTGTGTGTGTTGTAGCGGCTCAGTAATGGCAGGATATCATTTCCCGGCTGTGTGTGTACGTCTGACGCAATACGCGCATTATCCAGGACTAACGATGGTCCTTTTTATTGCAGGATACACGGCCCGGTCGGCTTATTGTCTTGTTTGTGCTGGCGGGACGAGTGCTGTTTCCCGCACGCCATTTTGTATTGTACGCAGTGTGTTGGGGCCTGCTGGTGTTGCCTGTGTAGTGTTGCGGCACACTGGTGTTGCCTGCTGTAAGAAACACACTTCAAAGCCAGTCGGTGTCTTACGTACGTGCGAGATCTGCTTCCAGAAGTCAGAACGGGGTCATTAGGTCTAGTTATGTCGTGTGTGAGGCAATTAGTGACACATAATTACGCTCACTGATCCAGTCACACGGGTGAACTGTTGCGGACTGTGTTATGTGGCACGCGTGAGGTACATGACACGCTCACAACACACAGACAGACACACGAGTCCCCGTGGATGGGTTACGGTGTGACGGTGTCACAGGCAAGGGTACTGACTGGCTGGAGGCCCGGAGGAATGTGACGGGACGGACGCTGGCCCAGGACTGCGTTGGATGTGAGGCTTGAGCTCTGACCAACCTTAATGACTATTGTATGACCTCAGATATCACGGTGGCCTTTGCTTGCTGACATATTGATGAGGTGAAAAACAGTTTTCTGAACGTGTGTTTTAAGGGGACACCGAAAATTGATGGGATTGTATTTACAGTGAAAAGTTTTGCATATCCCGAGTGATGTCAGGTGTTTCAAAATAAACTAGTGTGTGTGTGTACGTAAAATGTTTGGTTTATTGTGATGGAATATAGATATTATCATAACTATTAATCTGGAACATAGATACTAACATTACCGTTAATCTGTAAACATAGATGTTATCATTACTGTTAATCCAGGAACATAGATACTGTTATAAGTCTCAGTCGTCCCTCCTGACACACACACAAACCTGCTGGGTCTGTCTGGAGGTAAAGTTGTGTCAGTCTTCTAGCCAGACGCGTGTGTGGGGGTGGGTACAAGGTAGACAAAGGCTTGTGAGGAACAAGTCGGGAGAGTCCAAGGCCTGGCTCTGGAAAAAATGAGGCCCGAGCCTGGAAGAGTTTGGGCTTCAGTATGGAAAGCTTTAGGAATGCGTCGACAAGGGCTGAGACCTGGGTCTGGAAGGGTGAGGCCTGGAACTGGAAGGGTCTTGGCCTGGGCCTGTAAGGGTTGTGGCCTGGGTCTGGAAGGATGAGGCCTAGGTCTGGAAGGGTCGTGGCCTGGGTCTGGAAGGGCCTTGGTCTGGGTCTGGAAGGGTCTTGGCCTGGGTCTGGAAGGGTCTTGTCCTGGGTCTGGAAGATTAAGGCCTGGATCTGGAAGGGTCGTGGCCTAGGTCTGGAAGGGTCTTGGTCTGGGCCTGTAAGGGTTGTGGCCTGGGTTTGGAAGGATGAGGCCTAGGTCTGGAAGGGTCGTGGCCTGGGTCTGGAAGGGTCTTGGTCTGGGTCTAGAAGGGTCTTGGCCTGGGTCTGGAAGATTAAGGCCTGGATCCGGAAGGGTCGTGGCCTATGTCTGGAAGGTTAAGTCCTGGATCTGGAAGGGTCTTGGCCTGGAACTGGGAGGGAAGGAACCGGAGTCTGGAGGGAATGGAGCCGGAGTCTTTAACCTTCAAGCAGTAGCAGCGCGATGACCCGGCCTCTCTCTCGGGGTCAAGCAAAGGTCGCCGTAGATTATTGACCAAGTGGTCTCCCTGCCTTCCTCATGGCTCGCCCTTCTTGTTGTTGTTGTTGGTGGTGGTGGTTGTGGTGGTGTGGTTGAGCTTGTGTTAGCCACACGGCTGATCACACAGTGGGGTGCAACCATCAGGCTTGTCTGATCATGCAGAGCGTTGGTGTGACGGCCGGCGACTCTGCAAGGCTTCTCCCGTCACGTGGATTGATGCAAGTGCTGATGATGCCGTTATCGTGTTGTGATCACTGGCCGCGAGACGACCCGGCGTGACGACCCCCGAGGTCAAGAGTTGCTACGCTGACCAGCCGGGAGCCTTGGTGGTTCTTCGCTGGTCGTAAACACTGCTCCGGACACAACGCCTTCCAGTTTGCCTTTCCGCCCCGGATTCCGATCCCGTGTCGAGCATATTGATCCGTCAGGTATCCCGGATGATCCCGGTCTCGAGTGTTTGTGATCTGGTGGATGTGGGAGTCGTAGTTATGCCGGTAATGACGTCACGGGCGCCTCGTAGTTCCAGGATGTGACGTCGTGGTTCTTCCAGGGACGTCGTCACGTACGACACTGTGAC
This sequence comes from Panulirus argus, assembly GCA_038088735.1. Lineage (NCBI taxonomy): Eukaryota > Metazoa > Arthropoda > Malacostraca > Decapoda > Palinuridae > Panulirus > Panulirus argus. Next base: position 9,770 of record JAYMFT010399106.1, read on the forward strand.
CGTACGTACACACGTGACCGTCCGGGGTAAACAATGGAGAGAGGCAGTCAAGGGGGGGGGGGCAGTGCTTGAATTAGACTGAACCACGTCGCTCAGCCATTAACCCTCCCAAGGGATCCGCCTGGATATCCGACGCTGCGTCTGGCCATCCAGGCTGGTGGTGGGCCCGAGGGAAAACTGTCCATTTAGTGTAGGAAGAAAACCCCGGTTGGGTTGCCCGCTCTTAGGGCGATGGGAAGGTTATGGCGGCGCAAGGGTGGCCAGGCGGAGCCCATTGGGAATTGGGGATATTTTTCTGGTATTTCCGGCGGCACAGCTCCCCCCCCCCAAGGGGCACAGCGTTGCCGGTCAGTCCTTCCAGGAAGGCGTTTGCCTGGAACCCTTCAGGTGTCCAGCATGACGTGGCGTAGGTTGTGACGCGTAGTGCAGAGTTGTAGATGCGTTGTGTTGTGGTGTGCACCGCCGCTACTGGACCTGTGTCTCCCGCCCTGTATTATCACACGGTAGACGGAAGAAAACAAAGATCACGTGTCTCGCTAACCGGCCTTTGAAATGTCTCACTATGTAAGGAACCTTCTTAGATACAGCAGCTGTTACAGTGACGTGAGGACGTTTGTTGCGACGTGTTGCACGTGCTGAACACACCCCCCACCCCACACCCCCTGCAGCAGTTCACTCGGTCCATTCCGTAGCCGAGGATTCAGTCGTATATGTTCTTCTCCGAGTATTATGTTACAGTTAGAGACCCAAGGGGTAGATTTGGGTACAGCTGAATATAAGGTTACAGAGTTGTGAATTCGTGGTGCTTGTAGTGAGTGATTGTGGTGTGGTCAACATGAGATGGTGCGGGGCGGGGCTGTGTGAGTGGTGTTGCCTCACACACACACACACACACACTCACACTCACACAGGCTGTATGAGGGTCATTTAAGGTGTAGTTGGAGACAGCGGTTTTCTCCAAGTCAGATGGAAGAGAATATATTTCTCGCAGGTGTCTTTGTACGTGTGTGTGTGTGTGTGTGTTACTGTTATTGGAGAGAGAGAGAGAGAGAGAGAGAACCCGGCCGTCTCTCACGACACGTCTGTCTGCCTGTCTTGCCCGCGAGACCCCGCCCGTCACACGGCTCTCTTGCTGTCACTCCTGTCGTCCCGCATACGTCTTGCTCCTCCTGCTCCTGCTGGGGATGTTGAGTTGCCGCTGCTGGTGATGACTGCACTGATGTTGTGGCCGAGGTGGGTACGCTGGAGGCGGTGATCGGATCGCGATGTTGATCATTCACTTCAGGACTGGCTGGCCAGTCGGTCGTTACACTGTTCTGGCCAGCCCATCGACTGTGATACACTGTAGGTAACGAGGCGAGGCAAATGTTCACACGGACTGGTGAACAGTGGACGAATTATTGAACAAGTTGTTGCGTCGTTTATGAACGGTTTACTGTTGCTGAACAACGATAAGTATATAAGAAGGATGTGAACTGTTGCAACGGGTAAAGTTTGGAGACAGACATCTCAACTATCTGAGTTGGAACGTTTGTTGGGGATAAAACGCCGGCGTATCGTGTGGTCAGGCAGGACCTGTTGTATCTTAACTGTATAATCTTGCAGCAGCCGAGCACGTAATGTTGTGGAGAGTGAGAGTAATTATGGTGCAGAGATTATGTTTGGGGTCTGAAGGACCATCACTTCGCGTGCGTCTTTCTTCTCTGAATTTGTTTCTTTGTTTACAATCTGACGGTGTTTTTGCTTGTGTGTTTGCGGTTCTTTTACGTGCATGTGTGTGGACTTTGTATAGGTGTTTGTTTATATGTGTTCTTGTGTTCATAGGTATTTATGTTTGTTTGTCTGTATGTGTGTGTGTGTATGATGGTCGCTATCAGTGGCTTCAGGATATGCAAGTGTACAGAAGACGGTGTGTTGGTACGTTTCCAGACAGCTTTTCCGAGTTCCAGTATTAGGTGCCACCTGGCGTCAGCCCCAACGCACGCCTCGTCGGCTCCTTCAGTTGGTAATGGTGTTCTTCTTCGTGTCGTCAGTGTTACCACACCAGGTGGTGTCCTCACCCTTGACGGCTGGTAACAGTGTCGTTGGGGCTGGTGTGTGTTTACGGCCCCGGAGTGAGGCGGGCCCGGGATCCATCAGACTGTTAGTGTGCCCGACCCGCACGCAGGTTGAGCGCCGCCCCCGATGGCTGCTGCAGCGGCAGGAAGTGACTCGTTAAGCCCTCATGAGTACTTCCAGCGACGCCCCCGCTCACCTGCAGGTAGTTCAGTTCACAGGGTTCACGGATGCCAGCAGTAACAGTCGCCTGGATCAGTGGAGAGACCGCCAGGGGGTCCTGACCCGCGATCCTTGGTCGGGCAGGATCTGTCTGCTGTTGGTGACGGCCTCCCGCCTGGCCAGGCAGCCACTTGTCTGGGAGAAGCACGTAACGCCGTGCGCACCAGTCGTCACCAGCTGGTGTGCGGCTGGATGTTGGTGCCGCCAGTGGCGTCCTGTTGGCTTCTCTGACCCGTCTGTGTCACCATGCACGATGACATCACCTTAAAGGTCAGGTCGCAGGCCGGGCCACGAGAGCCAGGGGTCGTATTATCCTTGTTTCCGAGGGTCGTTCGCTCTCGTGGCCAAAGATTTCCTTGACGGTCTGAAATCCTGGCTTTCGTGAGTGACTTTAGCCGCAGCGGCTGGCGAGGAGAGGGTCACCATGGAACGGGACAGGAGAGGTGCTGGAGTGAGATCGCGGAACGCGCACTTCCTGCTCTTGGGATGAGGCCACATGTCTCTCTGTGTCTGGGTGGTCAAGTGCTCTTGACGAAGACGTGTATACGGGTCTGGAAGCCTGGTTGCGCCTCTCGCCTCTTTACATACTCACTGGTTTTGGTGTATGTACTGGGTCAGTAATGTTAGACTCTTTGTACTTACTGTACGTGGGGCAGACCCCCTGTCCTGTACGTGGGGCAGACCCCCCGTGCTGTACGTGGGGCAAGAATTATTCTGGAACGTTTTCTCTTCCTTGCACAGGTCTTTCTTGCTCTTGCATTTGTTGATTTCGCAAGAGTGTTTTCCGTGTTTGGCCATTGGTTCGGCTTTACTCTCCAGCCTTTTGACTTCCCCTGGGGTGACCTGGGGCGATTGTGGCGGACACCTTTGACTCTCCGGGGTGCGAGCCGGGGAGATTGTGGCGGACACCTTTGACTCCCCCTGGGGCTGAGGTGAACGAGTGAGGGCGACTGGAAGGCTTTGCCGGCCTCAGTACTGGCCTCCACGCTCACATTCCCGAGTGCGGCGGCTCTCCGCCTGTGTCTGGCGAACACTTGGGCGATTTCTGGGTTTACCGAGTCCGTCTGTCTGTCTGTCTGTGCACCGGTGTGGGACGCGTCGCCCGACACCCGACGCTGCAGGTCACGCCTGACCACCCCCCCCCCCCCCCTCTCTCTCTCTCCCTCGTACATACACCAGCTACACCTGACTCCTTCACCCTCTCCCTCACTCCCCCTGCAGATGGTGAAGACTGTCCGGCATCCTTCTCCTTCACCAGCTTCCAGTCACAGGAATGAGTATCAGTCGATCAAATTCCTTATATGATTATGGTACAAATGCAATCATTCCAGCCATAACAGAGGCCCTCAGCGATCGTAGGCTCTGGGTCGTGTCTGCTGGGGTGCTAGACGAAGCCCCGGCCTCCGAGTAAGACTCAGACATTTCCATCCAACAGCTGACGTCTGGAGGCGGCGCCGTGCAAGTGGTGGTGGTGGTGTTGGAGAACCGAAAACGTAATGTGATTAAAAAAGTCTTGATGCCTGACCCCCGCTCACCGGGTGCCGGGCCGCCCACAAGTGGTCAGAGAACGTCGAGACCTGCTCCGGCACTGTGGCAAATGCCTAATGCCGTGTTTCCAGGAGACTCAAGTCCACCACGAGTGCTGGAAACCGACTGGGAGCAGTGTAGGCGGAGGAGGAAGGGGGGGGGGGGTTAGACCGGCCCCGGAGGTGGGGCAGGGGGGGCAGGATGAACGGTCACGCTCGTGAGGAACTTTCTCTTGTATGATTAAATGTCTCGGTCAATATAGAGAGCCAGTGGGACATTGCCACACAGTCGCCATCACGAGACAATGGCAGTTAAGGTCGCGCCTCGGGTCAGGGATTTTCTCTCTAGATGGTTGCATTAAACAGCAAGGTCGGCCCTTCCTCGTGGGGTGTCAGGGACGGACGGAGAATGGACGCTGTAGTGCGAGTTACATGGACCTCTCGTATGGCGTGAGTGACAGTGGCGTGGAACGGAAGCTCTCCTGTAGAGTGAGTTACGGTGGTGGGTGGTTGGGAGGGACCTCTTATCGTGTGAGTGACGGTCGTATACGTAGCGAACAACTGGGGAAGGAACCTTTTCTTATCGTGTTTTGGTATATGGGGAGGGACCGTCTTTATCACGTGAGTTACGGGGAGGAAAAACCCGCACTCGACGTAATCGTCGTGGAGGGGGCACCCCCTCCCCCCCTCCTCGCCAGAGGACCAAAAAGTGTGGTCACGTGTCGTATTATTGTACTCTGTAAGTGTGGTTTTCGGAGGGGGTGTTGAGGGGCAGTAATGTGTCGTGAGTAATGAAGATAAATGGAAGAGGAAGGATTATTTGGGTTCTGCAGCCTCTCGGCTGAGATACACATTTGGGTTCTTGCACATAATACAGGAGTGGGAGGTCGTGGTAGTGGGAAGGAAGGAGTTATCACACGACAGCTCAGGACCTTTTCGGGCCTGATGTAAGCACATTCTGGGGCAGGAACACGTCTGGACAGTCAGGGTGGCAGACAGACGGGAATGGTTGGAGGGGAAATACTGTGGTTCCTACATCATGCACTTAGTTGAGCATTAAGTGATGGGCAGTTACGGTAATACATTGGTTGACATATTCCTTATTGCCTGACTTTGAGAAAACTGAACTGTGCACAGTAAAATCCTTCACTGTCTGTGTTACATTATGTCCTCGTCGTCTGTGTTACACTGTGTCTCTCTACTACCGTGTCCTCCGTCTACCATATCCATCTTTTACCCTGCCCCTCCCCCCCAGTGTGTCTCACAGACATCGTCTGCTGCACATCCCGCTATGCCTCGCCTGCTGTGCCATCATCGGCTGTGTCCGCCGTCTTGCAGTGTCGCGCCCCCCCCCTCGTGCCCTGTCCTCATGTCTCTATATAGAGCATCCCCTCGCCCCTCCCCCCGAATGTGGCCACACGATGTGTGTGGTGCCCCCCATGTGTCCTGCTGTCGGTACCGTTCCAGGAAGGAGCCGCCCCGGGAGACGTATCCCATCAGATAACATTCCGGAGGAAGTGGTAAAATGTTTCGTATTTCATCTTGTGGAGGGGGAGGGGGGAGGTAGGGCGCCGCAGGTTTTACTACATTCACCTGCGGCCCGCGATGCTGGGGCCTTTGTTGCCCCCTCCATTGTCCAGGCTCCTGGGGCGCCTGGGGTGCTCCAGCGGCTGGGGATGTAAGGCAGCTGCTGGGGTACAGGACTGGGGTCCAGGACGCACGAGAACCGGAATGGGAATCAGTGGCCGTGTGGGGCGGGGAGGTGGGTATGGAGTAGTATCAGAGATACAACTTGTTTATGAGAAGACGCGTATCTGGTGCCCCTGAGGTGGATGGCTCAGTTCCCCAGGCTACCTAGCTGGTGCCCCTATTGTTTCTCGTTCTCGCATCCGACAGACGCGAGGCACACAGCACAGCAGAGCGGCTCTAGTGGCCTGAGAGCACAGCACAGCAGAGCAACGCTGAAGGTGTTCGCCGGAGGGCGCGAGCCACCAGACGCAACGGAAGATTGGGAAGGTAGAAGAAAACTCTGAAAGAATGTAAACAAATGTCAGTCGAGTGCCATAGTGAGGCCAGCCATTATACATTGATCCGGCCGGGATGCGTTCCATCTTTAATGTCGGCGTCTGAGAAACTTTTTAGAGTCAGTTGTAAATTACAGGGTACCTGGACAAGGGGCGTAGTAGACCTGGGGGTACCGGCAGACCTCACTGTAACCCGGACAAGGAGTGCAGTGAACCCGAGAAGATTTATTATTGTAAATGACTAACTTATGGCCGTATAAGTGAGGCATCTTCCCCGTACTGATGGTCGGTTGGATGAAGAGAATCGTCAGAACGAGACAGTGCCAGTCATGACGTATTTACGTGCACACTTCAGACACAGGCAATGTTCTTTACTACCAACATATGTCATGGCGGCCGAAAACAGCCGTAACTAAATACAAAATTTTCAGAAATCCTCCGTCGTCCACTGCGACTCCAGCTGCGGCGGATACCGGACACGACTGAAACCGCTCGGGTCTGAGTCCAGCACAGCGGTGGTGGGGGCTGTGTGTGGGAGGCGCGACCCGCAGGTTGTGGTGTGGTGTGGCGGTTATCGGCCCGGTGGTTGAGGAGCGTGGTGCATCTGTGGTGACGGGGCCGGGGTGCAGGTCTTGCTGTTAAATGTTTAAATGTTGACATTTATGGGGAAGCTCACGTCCGGTTCCTTAACCTGCGCTCCTTGGGCTCCCCTCCTGAGCCGGCCGGCCCGCCGGGCACCTCCACAGAGACTGCAATTCCTCAGCCCTGGGGACTCTGCCACAGTGGCGGCAACTCGTGGTCCGTGACGAGTGTCAGCCGGACCACGACTGTGTCAGGGTCAGCAGCTGCTGCTGACGGGACGGGAGACCATTAAAGCACACGGTAACCTCGAGAATGTTGCAAGTTAAATGTGTTAATTTGTTAACATGTTTATTAGTAAGATTATAAACCGTTCAGTTTGATGCAACGCTAATTACTCTCATGGACGTAACAATCGGCCAAGTGGGGCAGTTTGTTGTGGGGGGGCGGAGGGTAATGGTGATTGACCATCCGGTGTAATAAGCAAGAGTCGACCTTATGTTAATAGAATGACTTTCACTCCATTGATAATTTGACCAGCTCACTGCCGGGTAGAGCAGCACGTTTTTCATATTTGGCAGTTAACAGAAAACGGATAGATGGTTGTGGTGAGTTCACGAGGTCCGGCTCTGCCCCGGTGACCTCACCACCACAGCCCTACCACAGTGCCACGTCAGGGTGCTTCTGTCGAACCCTGCACTGTGGCGGGAGTGTTGGTGATGGATGGTGACGGTGGCGGTGGTGTTGCTGAAGCAGGAGTGGTGGTGAAAGTGTTGGAGAGTGCGGAGGTGCAGGTGTTGGTGGTGGAGGGCGAGGTAATGGTGTGGGAGGAGGAGGAGGAGGGGTGCACCAGACAAGCACACCCGTACATCTTCCTTAATGTTGGCTCCACCTTGCTCTGCCACCCGCCGCTGCCACCCGCCATCTGCCACCCGCCACCTGCCACCCGCCACCTGCCACCTGCCACCCACCCTTTCCTAAACCGCCGCCCCCGACATACTCGCATACACAGACGCACATAGTCACCAGCGCGCAGTTCGCTGGTGATCCACCTGACTGTTCAGTTGTGCACAAAGACTGCTGCCTCCTCTCCTGCCATCATCACCCACACTCTATACTGAGTCATTATTATTATTATTATGACGATAATGATGATGAAATGTGACGCATGGTGTGCCGCGTGCAAGCGGTTACTCCGCGCGTGAAAAGTCACATTCGGTAAGGCTGCATCATTTCCACTGGACGTAAAGGAGTACAGCAGTCTCGTGGAAGGACTTTTTGCACCAAGGGAGTTCGTCCGTATCCTGCTACTGATTGTAGCGTAGTCTTGAGGCTACAGGGAGCCCCATAGAAAGGCTGCAAGGGTAATAAGAGATGATCGCTAATTACATCCCTACGGATGGGCCGCTTATTTCAGGGTTGGGATCCTGGCTACAGTCCGCGTGTAATGTGAAGGTCGATGGTGGTCCGGCACAGGGATGTACGTACAACTGTTGTTCATCTGTACAAACGGGTTATACGTGTATGGTCCAGTGCGTGCATTGTGCTCTGTTGTGAGGTGAGGTGCTGCTCGTGGCCGGTGTATGGACGGACACGGCGGTGTTAGGAAAACTTGTGCAGGATGACATATGACTCGGGTGTCTTACTGTTTACCTGCTGAGGAGGCACTTGTGTCCTGAGCTTCGACACTAATCGTGCTGCTGTCACTGGGCTCTTCGAATTGCACTAATTGTGCAGTTAAGTGGACATCGTTGTCCTGGAAGCCATTACTCCAGTGTAAGGTTGTTATACAAGGTTGTAAGGCGTCGCAGATGACACAGAACAGAACCGGGTTATGGTTGTGGCTGGAGGTGACGAGTGTGGGTAGAGCGAAATCCACGTCGCTTTGAGGTGGTAGTGTGTGGAGCACGTCTCGCCACCATTCGCGTCCCTCACGCGCCTAACTGGAGGAGCCGTCTGGCCTCCAGGGACGCCCCCCCCCCCCCGTGGCCTCCGTCTGGCAGGGTTGGTGGCGTCCGCCGCCCCTGCAGGAGGCCCGGCCGCCACGCTCCAGACCTGTGGGAAAAAGTGTCTTACGGCGCGGCTTGTGTTTGGGCCCTCCAGACCCTACGGGGGCTGCTGTGGTAAGAGGAGGAGGGGAGTGATGGATTTGTATCTTCACTATTATCAGTATAGTAATAATAGTAATAATAATGATAAATATTATTATTATTATTATTATTATTGTTATCATCATTATGAAGGTCCCGGTGGTGTTGCAGGAATGAGTATTGGTCCAAACCTCTGTGGTCGGGGACAGTGAGGCATGAGGACGTACTCTACCACACACATTGCCCTGCCTCACCACCGCACGTGGCGCACCAGACAACCTGTCAATTCAGCCTTCATGAGGTTTGCTCCCTCGTGATGAGGTGGTCTGCGAGGTGCGGTAGGAATGAGACACGCGGGCTGCTCTGCCGACCAAAACAATGTGTCTGATCACGATGCTGCTGCCTGAGCGTCGGCACTGCGTGTGTGTTACGGCCAGAGGGTTGCCCGCTGGTGCCGACCAGTGTCTCAACCTGCAATATATGTACCATGTCTTCACACACACACACACACACACACACTAGCCTAAGACAAGTGTACGTTTATATCGACCAGCATCGAGGGGGGGGGGGGTGATCTCTAAGGGTTGGGCGTGGGCGGGCCGACTGCCCCGCCCTGGATTCGAACCCGTGTAGGCCCGCTCTGACTCATGGTCAACAACTCTAAATACTACACCACCACGGAAGCCCGTCCATGCAACTCTCTGTGCTTGGGTACATTATATATATATATATAAAAACATAAAAAAAAAAATATATATATATATATATATATATATACAGAGAGAGAGAGAGAGAGAGAGGTG
>JAYMFT010399117.1:0-19066 GCA_038088735.1 Panulirus argus
AGATATGAAACTGTAGCTCATGCTCAAATCAATGTCAGATATAAGAATCAAGAACAACAGGGGTGCAAATACAGTTCCTTGAGGTACTGAGCTATTTTCTGTGGAAGCTCCTATAATATGCTGCCTTTGTTCCCTTCCACTGATAATCTTTCCTTTGAAGGACTTTCGCTCCAATTTCTGCCAGATAATCCAGCTTGTTAATCAAGCTCCCATGCAGTACATTGTCAAATACTTTTTGGCAGTCAAGGTAAACAATCCACTAAGCATTTCCTTCACTCAAAGACAGAGCTCAATCTCTCATGGAAATCTACAAGATTTGTTACATATGACCTCCTTTCCCTAAAACCATGCTGTCTCTCTCTTAGATACTTTTTCTTTTTGGAAAGTCATCCACTTGCTTTCCAATTATCATTTCCAGAATCATACAGACCATACTTGTTATTGAGACCAGTCTGAAGTTCAGTGCTTCTATCCAGTCTCTTTTCTTATAGACAGATATGACACTTGCTCTTTTCCATTCCTTTGGTACTGTGCATCTCTCCAACAACATCTTAAACAAAATCTGCGCACATGTCAGCACATGACCATGAGCCTTGTATGGGTGAAGACCTTTCAGTATTCTGTTCATGTCATTTTTTCAATATCTCAGTGACAGTGAATGAGGCTACAGCATTATCCACAACGAAAACAATCTTGAACTTCTTATTCAATTCCTCACATTATCCTCAACAGCTCTTCCCTCTAAACAAAATAGCCTGATTAGCTGTTCTTAAACTGACAATTGACTCCTGATGACTTTATGGAAAAGTTTTTGGATTTTTTCCTGCTTTATCCACAACATTCTTTTCAAAGTTTTTTATTCCTACTTTCTTATATCCTAGTCAACTCATTCCTTGCTTTCTTATATCTTCCAAATGCTGCCATTTACATACTCCTCCCTGTACATCTCAAAGCTCTTTTACTCTTTGACATCTTTCATTAAACCATTTTCTTCACATTCTCTTTGCAGTGAAAGCTATGGGTTCCTAGGCTCCTAGCTCTTCATTATAAATTTCATTGAACCTTTCTCCACAAAGCCCTGGCTCCTGGCAACTGAACTACATTTCCTACACTAATTTTTCAAAAAAAATTTTTGAAGCTTGTGCAGACCCAGTTTCTATCCATCTCTCTATTGAAAACTCCTCACAACACTTGTGTCTCCTTTGATGGTTCTATAATTCCATCTCGACTCAACGAATATACTTGGTATTACTGTAACATCCACTCTTTCTTGTAAACCCCACATTACAGGAATAACTAAGTCAGCATCTAAGAAAGTGGGTGTCCACTCAAACACTCATAAGTATTAACATGACAGAGTCCATCCAATCTAGGGCCCCAAGCCACTGGCATCATGGAGTGCTAATAGTCTCAGAGTTTCAGCCTGACTCTACTGCCAATGAGAAGGAGGGCTCTAGCCGTAGTAGTACCGGCCCCTCCCGCAACCTTTCCCTCTCTGTTAAACCCGCCTCTTTTTCTGTTAATTATACCAATATTTGTGGTCTCTCTAGTAATCTCTCCTTAGTTGGACACCATCTGTCTAATACCTCTTACTTCTGTCTGAGACACAAGTGTCTAATGATGTTCTCACTAGTCCCTTTTTCAGATCTAACTATAACCTCCACTCACGATTCCAGGTCAAAGGTGGTGTTTGTGCTTATTCCAACATAAACACACCTGTTGCCCGCCTCAAGGACCTTGAGTCCCCAAACTTTGATGTGATGTGGCTCAAGACCTGTCTCCCTACTTCCACACTTTTCCTCAGTTTCACCTATTGCTCTCCTAATTCTACAAATTTTATATCCTTCTTCGACTATCTTAACTCCTGTCATGAGACTGTGACATCCTCTCACTCACAAGCCGAGATCCTCTACCTCGGGGATTTCAACATTCACCACAGGGAATGGTTGAATTCCTCCCATACGGATGGTGGAGGGATTTAAGTCCTCATGTTCTCCATCCTCAATGATTTAGAGCAAATTATCTCCTACCCTAACCACGTTCCTGACCGCTGTGACCAGTCTCCTAATATTCTGGATTTGTTTTTCACCTCTACTCCATCCCGCTGTAAATACACAATCTCACCCTCAACTGGTTCACATGATCACACTCTCATAAATGTATTTATTCTAACGGCACCTCCCCTTCAGCAGCCCCTTCTGAGCATAAATACTGGCACCAAAACAAAGCTGACTGGAATAACTTATGTAACTACTTTTCTGACTTTATTTGGATATATTATTGTCTCTTATGTGGTGATGCTTCCGTCTCTGCCAAATGTATAACAAAGGAGATTCTTGCGGGAATGGAAGCAGTTATCCACTCTTCCTCCAAGATGATCTCTTCATCCAATCCATGGTTCAACCATTTCTGTTCTGAGGCCATTCAGGCTAGAGATCTGGCATATTGGGCTTGGAAAAGCTCTCCTTTCTCTGGCTCCCAATTAGCTTTTATCACTGCCCGTAATCGCTGCTAGCATATCATCCGTGAGGCAAAGCATTCCTTTACTCAGAGGAAGTGCGATAACCTCTCCTTGTCATCCACTGATAGGTCTTTCTGGTCTTTAGCTACATGCATCTCTAACAACTTCTGTCGCTCTACCTTCCCTTCACTTATCCGCTCTGAAAGTACTATAGCTGTCTCTCCCATAGACAAAGCAACTCTCTCTGGTTCCTGTTTCTCCTCAAACTGCACCTTGGATGACTAACATTCTTTCACCCCCTGAAGCTCCGCTTACTAATCCTATGCCTCTTCCTGTAATCTCTTCGGACTGTCTGAAAAGCGATTCTTTCTCTGGACACAAGCAAAGCTTATGGTCCTGATGGCATCCATCCCGTGTACTGAAAGAATGTGCCTCTGAACTTGCACCTGTGCTTGCTTGTTTGTTCCATTTCTGTTTAAAAACCAAAACTTTTCCTTCTCCTTGGAAAAATGTTTTGATACTTCCTATCCTGTTGCTTTGACATCTACCATTTCCAAAGTCTTTGAATCCCTCCTCAACTCCCATATCTTTAAACACTTCAAAAATCACAGTTTTCTCCCTGAAAGATTTTGGGGAGTCAAGTGTAGTTGCCCTTGACATATCTAAGGCTTTTGACAGTGTGACATCAGGGTCTCATCTCTAAACTTCCTTCTTTAGGCTTCCCTCCCTCACTCTGCTCTTTTATATCTAGCTTCCTCTCCGGCCATTCTATCTCTGTGGTTCTTGATGCATCAGCCACCCCCCTTTTTTTCCATCAACAGTGGTATCCCTCAAGGTTCTCTCCTGTCTCATACACGTTTTCTCCTTTATTTCAACAATTTCCTTTCCTCCACAAACAATCCAATGCACTCATACACTGACAACTCAACAATGAATTCATACACATCTTTCAATTCTGCTCACTCATCTCTCACTCGATCCTCAGTAAACTCAGACTTGGACAGGATATCTCAGTGGGGTACACAAAATCTAGTTAAGTTTAATGCCTCCAAGACCCAATTTCTACCCATCTCTGTATTGAAAACTTCTCACAACTCTCATATCTCCTTTGACGGTTCTGTAATTCCACCTTTTGACTCAATGAACTTACTTAGTATAACTGTAACATCCACTCTTTCCTGTTTAGATGTCGTAACTTCTCTTCTGAACAGTTGCTCCATTTATACAAGGGATTAGTTCATCTTTGTATGGAGTACTGCTCTCACATTTAGGGTGGTTCTAGCTCTGTTTCCTTACTTAAGAGTTGAGTCGAAAGCAGTCCAACTTATAAACTGTCCCAGGATAACTTCCAAACTTGACCCCCTTTCCCTATGCTGCAATGTTTTCTTTTGCTTTTCTTTAAGGTTCCAGTTATGGACAAAAGTCCAAATCAAGACCAGGCCTTAATTGAAAAATAGAGAGAATAATGAAACAGAAAAAGAAAGACAAGGAAAAGTATTTACAAATTTTTGGAAAGTGAAAGACCTGTCTTCTGAAATGTGCCAGGTCATAGTTAATGAGAAAGACATGTAAAGATAAGTTCCAAAGCTTCAATGTGTAGGGAAAGAAGCAGTGTCAAAACGGTCCTCCCTTGAGTTGCTGATGGCCACACAATAATCATATGATGCAGTAACTTGCCAAATATTGCGTGGTCTAGCTAGTGGTGGAGGCACACAAGCAGCAGGCTCTTGGGAGCAAAGGCCAAAGTAATACCTACAGAAGAGGGAAAGCGAATCAACATTGCAGCGTAAGGCAATGGGGTCAAGTTTAGAAGTTAGCCTCAGATAGTTTATAAGTTTATAAGTTGAACCGCTTTCAATTCAACTCTGTCAAGTAAGGATACAGAGCTAGAACCACCCCAAGGACGAATCAATACCTTGTATAAACAGAGCAACTGTTCATTAAGGTAGTTTCGACATCAAAACAGACACCCACTTTCTTAGAGGCAAATGTAGCTATTCCCACAATGTGGGGTTTCCAAGAATGAGTGGATGTTACAATAATACCAAGAATATTCACTGAGTCAAGAGGTGGAATTACAGAACCATCAAAGGAGAGACTAGAGTTGTGAGGAGTTTTGATAAGAGAGATGGGTAGAAATTGGGTCTTGGAGGCATTAAACCTAACAAAATTTTGTGTATCCCACCGAGATATCTCGTCCAAGTCTGAGTTTATTGAGGAAACTAAGTCAAGACGAGATGCAGATCGAGTGAGAAGAGGGAGCAGAATTGAAGGATTTTGATGAATGAAGTTTTAAGTCATCAGCATATGAGTGCATTAGATTATTTGTAGAGGAGAGGAATTCATTGAAAGAAGGAGACAAAGCGTAGTGGATAGAACAGAACCTTAAGAGACACCACTGTTGATAGAGAAAAATGGGGAGGCTGATCCATCAACAACCACTGAGACAGATTGGCCACAGAAGAAGCTAGATATCAAGGAGCAAAGTGAGGGAGGGAAGCCAAAATAGAGGAGCCTAGAGATGAGACCCCAATACCACACCCTGTCAAAAGCCTTAGATATATCAAGGGCAGCTACACTTGACTCCCCAAAACCTTTCAGGGATGATGACCAGACATTAGTAAGATAGGAAAGAATACCACTACTGGATATAGCCCTATGAAAGCCATACTGGTGATCTGAGCAAACTGAGTGAGAGGAGGAACATAATTGAGAGATGTGGTTGAATACAGTGTTGGAGTCATCAGTATAAGAGTGCATTTGATTATCTGTGGAGCAAAGAAAATCATCAAAAAAAAAGGAGAAAAAGTGTAAGGGACAGGACAGAACCTTGAGGGGCACTGCTGTTGATGGAGAAAAAGAGGGAGGTTGATCCACCAACAACCACAGAGATATGAAGCTAGATATGAAGGAGCAAAATGAGGTAGTGAAACCAGATGAGAGTCTGATGTAGACAAAATGTAGGCAAATTCACAAGAATTGTGTTAACATACAATTCAGTATCTACTTGGAGATCATCACAGTCATCATTGGTATTTAAAGGATTTCTGAATAGAACATCAGCAGCGTATAATAGTTTTCCAGGAAATAATCTATTGTATAATTATATAAGTCTCATTCAAAAACCTTTGCACACAAAGGCAATTCAACAGTCACATTAGTAAAGATCAATGGATATCAGTGGTTTGTGGTCTGTCTTGATTTTAATATTCTCTATCCCCACCAGGAGGTCTCCCCAGTGTTCCATGGCCCAGGTAATAGCTAATGCCTCCTTCTCTATCTGAGCATATCTTTGCTCTGTGTTGGTCAATGACCTGCTGGCATAAGCTACAAGGTGATCCTCCCCAGATGCCTGCTTCTGAAGGAGAACAGCTCTAAGCCCATAACTACTTGCATCTGCTGAAACTGTTGTTTCTCTAAGGGCATCAAACACTGCCAAAACTTTGTCAGATGACAACTCTTGTTTGATCTTTCTAAAAGCCTCAATTTGTGGTGGACCCCAACACCACTTAAATCTTTTCTCAACAAGTCTCTTAGAGGCTTTATACAATCAATCATATTGGCACAAAATTTCATTAATTGGTTTGCCATACCAAGAAACCTCCAAAGCTATGATGCATCTCTAAGACATTTAAAGTCTACAACAGCTTTAACTTTTTCAGGATCTTTATGAACCCCATCGCCATCAATTACTTGTCCCAAATACTCAAATCTTCCTGCTGAAATTACTCATTTACTCAGATTTAATGTTAGGCCTTCATGCTGAAGGAGCTCCAGAACTGCTCGCAGGCGATTGTTGTATTCTTTTTGATTGCGCCCCATGATCAGTACGTCATCCATGTGGCACACCACTCCTGGAATCCCCCCGCACCTTATTCATCCTCTTTTGATAGTGCACTGAAGCTGAGGTGATACCATAAGGGAGGCATTTGAACATGTACAGTGCCCATGGAAAGTCTGAGGAATATGGGACCTTTCGTTGTGAGGTTGGGTGTTCTCAGAATTTCCATGTCTATCAGCCTACCAAATGCTCAGATCTCGCTTAATCAGTACTTGGCAACTCTCCCTAGTGATCCCATTACCATGGACTGAGGAGCACATCACTGTCTCATGGGACAAGCTATACAGAGGTGATGCATGCTATGAGCTGCTGGGTTAACAAAGACCCTTTTCATGTTTCATTCACTTTTCGTCCCACTGCTGCCCACCCACACCTTAGAATGGGGCATAAGAACCTCATCCAGCAAAAAGAGGCTCGAATTCTAGCCCCGAGGGAGGCAAAAATATCGATGAAGGAGATTTGGCAGCATATGGGGTGAGCAAGTCAGCCATATACAGCCTTGTTGCAAAAGCCAAGAATATCCCACATGGTGAAATTCCACCTCATAAACCTGTACCAGGGCATCCCAGAAAGATTTCAGCAACTACGGACAGGCTTATCAAGAAGCAAGTACAATTAGTCGTCGACTTATGAACTATGCAATTTACGACTGACCGCATCTACGACTACTTCTGTACGACAGTTTCGGGCCAGCTCCTGGAGCTGCCAGGAGGCTGGGAGGCTAAGCGCTGGGGACACTCACATCATTCCTGTGCCCCACACAAAGCTCCCAGCACAACACACTTCCTCCTGTGTTTGTTTGTCTTTCAATTTGGAAATTTTACTACAATATCACCCTTAGGTATAATATACCTAAGATAATTATAACATAGGTCGACTTAAGACCAGATCGACTTACGACTGGTCTGTTGGAACCAATCGCAGTCGTAAGTCGACAACTACCTGTATTGATAAATCCACACATCACAGCAAGACAATTGAAGAAAGCCTATCCCACCATCCTCGGAAGTGTTGCATAATGCACCATTCAAGAGCACTGACAGAAACACATAAATCTGCCTCTTTGTTCTCCAACCAAAAAACCCCTACTGACTCACAATATGCATGATGCTCATCTCAGGTTTGCAAGGAACTACAAACATTTCACTGTTGAGCACTGGAGAAGGGTCTTATGGAGTGATGAGTCGACTTTCCAGTGTGGTGCAGAGAGGCAAGGCAAGTTGAGACATACCTCACACATGAATCTTTTTGACCTCTGTTAAGTGCAAATGTCAGTCACACACCCTGACCCAGTCATGATTTGGGGTTGTTTCAGTGGAGAGTGAGGGAGTGGGTGATTTCATGTGCTTCCCAAGAACATCACAATGAATGGAGACTGCTACATTGAAGTTCATTGTGACCACATGATGAATCATTATGAGATCTATGGCTGCAACTTCTTTATGCACAACAGTGTACCATGTCACAAGGCAAAGAAGGTCTTGAAATGGTTGTCTGACAAGCAGGTGAACATCCTTCAATGGCCTGGGAATTCCCCAGACCTGAATCCCATCGAGGAGCTGCTGTCTCACATGAAGTTTAAACTTCAAAAAAGGGACACCTCTTCAATTCCTCGCCTTCTTAAAGCCATCAGAGATACCTGGTTAAACGGAATTGACTTGATTACTGCAAAAACCTTACTGACTCCATGTCGCGAAGCATACAAGCTGTTCTGAAAGCACATGATGGCCATGCCATGCTAAGTACTAAGATAAGAAAATGGAAGATTTTTTTCATATGCCCATTCCTTAGACTTTTTGCAAGTACTGTACAATCAGTGAATACTGCATCTTTTCATGCTTGTTCACCGTTTGCCACTTTGGTGAGGTAACACACACACACACACACACACACACAAAAAAAAAAAAGGGGGGGGGGCCTCCTTCCCCTTTCTAGAAGTCATGGGTAATCCAACATAACCACAGCCTAAAGTGGGTGAAAGAAACAGAAGTGGTATATAACTTAAGAATGTTTGTATTCTAGTTATTACATATAGCACACCCTCTTCAGCTCTCTCAACCACACTATTTTCATTAGACTGTGTATTCCATATGTTTCTGTAGACTGTATATTCCACATATTTCTGCTGACTGTATAATACCTATGCTTCAGTAGACTGTGCATTCCACATATCTTTTGTAGACTGTATATTACCTATGCTTCAGTAGACTGTGCATTCTACATATCTTTTGTAGACTGTATATTCCATAAATTTCTTTCTTACCTGTTACATATATTGATAATTACAAGTACTGCAGAATATACCAATAAAGTATACAAAATTTGACACAAGACCTCTAGTTTATAGTATGCTTTCTTTGGACAGATGTTCATGATGGTATTTAATGTATATAATCATCCACATAATGGAAGCCTCTTCATCCACAACTTATCTTTACACTTGATTGACGTTTCCCACATTAGCGAGGTAGCACCATCAACAGACAAAGAAAGGCCACATCCACTCACATCCATTCTCTAGCTGTCATGTGTAATGCACTGAAACCACAGCTTCCTATTCACAACCAGACCCCACACACTCCCCCATGATTTCCTCCGGATGCTTGACATGCAATGGTTCAGTCCACTGACAGCATGATGACCCCAGTACACTACATCATTCCAATTCAATCCATCCCAAGCATGCCTTTTACCCTTTTGCATGGTCAGACCCTAATTGCTCAAAATCTCTTTCAGTCCATTATTCTATCCCCACTTTGGTCTTCCTGTTCTCTTTGTTCCCTCCACTTCTGATACATATATCTTCTTTGCCAACCAACCCTGACTCATTCTATCTATACAACCAAACAATTTCAGCACATACTCTTCAGTTCCCTCAACCACACACTTTTTATTGCCATATCTCTCTCTAACCCTTTCATTAACTACTTGATCAAGCCACCTCACACCACAGATTGTCCACAAATATTTCATTTCCAACACACCCATCTTCCACTGCACAGCCACGTCTATAGCTCATGCCTCGCATCCATATAATATTGCCGAGACTATCATTCCTTCCAATATACCCATTTTTGCCCTCAAAGATAACATTCTCTTTTTCCATACATTCTTCAGCACTCCCAGAACCCTCGCCCCCTCAACCATCCTATGACTCACTTCCGCTTCCATGGTTCCATTCGCTCTCATGTCCACTCCCAGGTATCTAAAACACTTCACTTCCTCCAAGTTTCTCCAATCAAACTCATACCCCAACTAACCTGTCCCTCAACCCTGCTAAACCTAATAGCCTTGCTTTTATTCATATTTACTCTCAACTTCCTCCTTTCACATAACCTTTATAACTCAGTCACCAACTTCTGCATGTTTCTCAATCAAATCTGCCACCAGTGCTGTATCATTAGCAAACACCTGACTCACTTCCCAGGCCCTATAATGCCCCACAGACTGCATACTTGCCCCTCTGTCCAAGAATCTCACACTTACCTTCCTCAACACCCCATTCATAAACAATATGAACAACCATGTTGACATCACACATCCCTGCAGCAGACCAACCTTCACTAGGAACCATTCTCTCTCCTCTCTTCATATTTATACACATACCTTACACCCTTCATAAAAACTTCTTACTGCTTCTAGCAGCTTTCATCCCACATTGTATATTCTTAATTCTTCCACAAGGCATCTAAATCAACCCTATCATATGCTTTCTTCAGATTCATTAATGCCATATACAATTCTATGTTTGTCTAAGTATTTTTCATTCACATTCGTTAAAGCACACACCTGATCAGCATATCCCTTACCACTTCTGAAACCACACTGCTTCTCCCAAGTCTGATGCTTTGGGCATGCTTTTAACCTTTCAATCAATACCCTCCCATACAATTTACCAGGTATACTCAACAAACTTATGCACATGTAGTTTGAAAACTCACCCTTCTCCCTTTATGGAATGGCACTATACATGCACTCTGCCAATCCTCAGGCACCTCACCATGCTCCATACATACACTGAAAATCCAACGAATCAACAACACAGTCACCCCCTTTCTTAATAAATTCAACTGCAATAACATACACTCCAGCTGCCTTGCCACATTTCATCTTATAAAAGGATTTCACCACCTCTTTTCTCTTCACCAAACCACTCTCTATGACTTACTTCACATACCACCTCGACCCAAACATCATACAATCTGCCACTCTATCATCAAACACATTCAATAGTCCCTCAAAATATTCACTCAGTCTCCTCCTCACTTCATCATTACCTTTTACCATTTCCCCTTTTGCCCACTTCACCTATGTTCCCATTTGTTCTCTTGTTTTTTGCAAATTATTTACCTCCTTCCAAAACATCTTATTCTTCCTAAAGTTTACTGGTACTCACAGACCCCAACTCTCACTTGCCCTCTTTTTTCAACCCCAGCACCTTCCTCTTGACCTCCTGCTGCTTTCTCTTAAACATTTCCCAATCATTTGCATTCCTTCCCTGAAAGTAAAGCCTAAATGCCTCTCTTTTCTTTTTCATTAGCAACTTCTCTTCTTCATCCCACAACTTATTACTTTTTCTAACCTGCCCAACTCTCTCATTCCACCTTTCACATGCCACATGCATCTTATGCACATGCCAGCAATGTTTCCCTGAATACCTCCCATTTCTCACCCACTCCCTCAATCCCTGCACCTTCCTCTCGACCTCCTGCTGCTTTCTCTTACACATATCCCAATCAATTGCATTCCTTCCCTGAGAGTAATGCTCAAATACCTCTCTTCTTTTTCACTAGCAACTTCACTTTATCCTGCAACTCACTACCTTTCCTAATCTGTTCATTCCCCCACCTTTCACATGCCACATGTATCTCTTGCACATGTCAGTGCTGTTCTACTGAATACCTCCCATTCCTTACCCACTCCCATTGTGCAATATATCTCACCTTTTGCCATTCTACTCTCAATCTCTCCTGGTATTTTTTCACACAAGTCTCTTTTCACATTCACTTTCTCTCACAACTCTCCTCTCACCGACATTACATCCTCTTTTCTAACCTCTACAAATCTTTACCCTTGCCTGCACAAGATAGTGATCAAACATCCCACCAGTTGCCCCTCTCAGCACATTTACATCCAAAATTTTTCTTTTACATGCCTATCAATTAATATGTAATACAAAAATGCCTGCTGACCATCTCTCCTACTCACATACATTATTCCCAGTCACCAGTCTTTTTTCAGCACACAGCTCCATATGCTGTTCACCATTTCCATTCATAAAACTGAATACCCTACTCCCCCAACTATACTCTCAACGGTCACATTACTGTCCTTCACATCTAAATCACCAATCACTAATACCTGATATCTTACATCAAAACTGCTCCTAAAAACACTTGCCTCTCATTATGTTTCTTCTTATGGACAGGTTTATAAGCACTAACAATCACCCATCTCTTGCCATGCATTTTCATTGCTACCCACATCAATCTAGAATTTACTTCCTTACACTCTTTCACACACTCCCACAACTACTGCTTCAGGAATAATGCTACTCCTTCCTTAGCTCTTGTTCTTTCACCAACCTCTGATTTTATTCCTAAGACATTACCAAAACCTGAACTTTTTGGTTGACAATTACTCTAAGTATACTACTTTTCTGGGTATTTTCTTGAATAATACTGTATATGGTATACAGTAGTAATACTTTGTAAGGGGAAAGCATCTTTGAATTCCTTTTCTCACAGAGGGAGTGTTATTTCAGAAGGATTACACAATGA
The DNA here is from genome assembly GCA_038088735.1 of Panulirus argus. Classification (NCBI taxonomy): domain Eukaryota; kingdom Metazoa; phylum Arthropoda; class Malacostraca; order Decapoda; family Palinuridae; genus Panulirus; species Panulirus argus. Next base: position 12,083 of record JAYMFT010399117.1, read on the forward strand.
GAGGGTTAATGTTGCCTGCATGGCTCAGAAGCAAGGAAAAAATATTTAAAAAACACTCAGAAATTTGAAAATGAGGAGCAGACTGAATGTTGCTCCAGCATGAATATGATCAGAGAAAGGTACTGTCAATGAAAGAAGGAGGTACTCTACCTAACTAGCTGTAGTGCTTCTATGGATCAGAAGGGCAACTGGTCAAGAAATCTTTCTTTACAGAATAATAGTAAGAAGCTCTAAGTATTTTTTCATCCTTGTTCTTTTCTTTTTCAATTTTGTTTTTCCTCAGAATTAGCTCCAAAAGAAAAAGATCTTGTAAATTTCTGAGGCTGCATTAAAAATTATGAAAGATAAGATCTATTAATTTCAAAAGGTAATACAATACTTTTTATTCTAATATCCTTTAACAAACTAAGAGAGCATATCATCTTAATTTATACTACAAAGCAGCAACCATACCTTCTTCTGCAGCAATAAGTACAAGTCCGCTGGGAGAAAGGGCCAATGAAGTGTAGTTGAATCGAGCTTCTATGGGCAATGTATGAGCCTGGTTGTTACGAAGGTCATACAAAGTTATTTTGTTGCCTACAGGACAAATGACTGTATTTCCATCTTGGGAGAAAATGATATCACCACATCTATACACAGTTCCCAAGAGATTTGAAAACTGAAAAAGGAAAGGTAAAAAAGGAATTACTGGAAGATGAGTATGTTATAATGTAATTCTAAGTTCTTTAAACTCTCCACCCTGAAAGAAATAATAATTAACATATGCTGATCTGTACCTTAAGTGAAATATCATCATGGACTGCTCTATGCTTCAACTGAGGTTCATTGGTTCCTGCCTTTATTGGTGACATCCACTGATGCTACAAAAAACCAAATGACACGGCAGGAAAATATCACACATCACAGTGTAACTGTTATTATGATGGGAAGCCAAATTTACACACTAACAATTGCTGCAGAATAGGGATAGGGAAGAAAGAATACTTCCCATAAATTCCTGCATGTCATAAAAGGCATCTAAAGGGAGGCATAATCCCTGGGAATAGGGAAGAATATTTTAATGTATTCCCTATGTGTCATAAGAGGTGACTAAAGAGACCAAGATCAGAGTAGCTGGAAACCCTCTCCAGGAGTCTTTGTATTTCTAAAAGCTGGAAAAGGAGGAGCAAAACAAGGAGTGCTCATCCTTCTTAAAGGTTCAGGTTGGGGTGTCTAAATGTGTGTGGATGTAACCATGTTGAGAAGGGAGAGATTGGTAAAATGCTTAAGTAAATGAATCTAGATGTTCAAGTTCTGAGAAAAACAAAGAGATATAGGAAAGGGGACAAAGTCTTAGTAATGTCTTACAGGTAAATTCAGGGATTAGTGTGCAGGTGAAAGCTATGAAAGGGGTAGCAATGCTGCTGAAGGAGTTGTGGGAATGTAAGAAAAAGTGAAAGGGTGTAATCCTTAGACTAATGTGGGTAAAAATGAAAGTCGGTTACAAGAGGTGGGCAATTACCTGTGCTTATGCTCTTGAAGATGAGAGGACTAAAGAAGAAAGGTGACTGTTTTGTAAGAAGCTGAGTGAATGTGACAGCAGTTTTGACATAAGGAATCAAGAATTAGTGGTGAGTGATTCTTTTTTCATGTTGAGGGCTCCAGTCATGAACAAAAGTCCATATCAAGGCCAGGACTTAATTCAAATACAGAGAGAATTATGAAACTGAAAAAGGACAAGGGAAAGTATTTCCAAATTTTTGAGAAAGTGGAAGACCTGTTTTTGAAATGTGCCAGATCACAGTTAATGGGGAAGACATGAGAAGGTAGAGAGTTCTAAACCTTCAACATGTAGGGGAAGAAGCAGGTATCAAAACAGCCCACCCTTGAGTTGCTGATGGCCACACAAAAATTATGTGACGCCGCAGCTTGCCAAGTATTTCATGGTCTAGCTGGTGGTGGAGGCACACAAGCAGCCATCTCTCGGGAGCAAAAACCACAGTAATACCAATAGAAGAGGGAAAGAAGTAATACCAATAGAAAAGGGAAAGTGAGCCAACAATGCGGAGTAGGGCAAGGGGGTCAAGTTTGGAAGTTAGTCTGGGACAGTTTATAAATCAAACCACTTTCAACTCAAATCTGTCAAGTATGGATACAGAGCTAGAACCACCCCAAATGTGAGAGCAGTACTCCATACAAGGACAAATTAATCCACTGTATAAATGGAGCAACTGTTCAGAAGAGAAGAAATTACATCTAAACAGGGCACCCAGTTTCTTAGGGGCAGACTTAGCTATTCCCATAACGTGGGTTTTTCAAGAGAGTGGATGTTATAGTAATGCCAAGTATTTTCCTTGAGTCAAAAGGTGGAATTACAGAACCGTCAAAGGGGGATGAGAATTGTGAGGAGTTTTCAATACTGATGGGTAGAAATTGAGTCTTTGAGGCATTAAACTTAAGATTTTGTGTACCCCACTGAGATATGGACCTAGTATATGTGCCTGGTACTCCCCAAGCAATTTGTGATAGTCTTTAAGAAACTAAAGATTGTGACGATAATTTAGTGAAAGTTGAGAGCACAGAAGAATATGTAGAAAAATAGGTTGTTATCTTGGAAGGCAAAAACAGGTATGTCTGAAGGCACAGTAGTCCCAACAATGTTATATGGATGTGGGGCATTAGCTGTGGATGAGTGTGTGCAGAGGAGGGGGATGAGTTGGAAATTAAACGTTTGAGGACAATATGTGGTGTGAGATGTTTTCATCAAGTAATAAAAGGGCAAGAAAGGTATAAAAAAAAAAAAAAAAAAAAAAAAAGTGTGGTTGAGAGAGTTGAAAAGGATGTGCTGAAGTGGTTTGGTCATACAAAGACAGAGAGTGAATAGAGGATGACAATAAGGACATATGCATCAGAAGTGGAAGGGACAAGGAGAAGGGAGGAACCAAACTGGAGATGGAAGGATGGAATTAAAAAGATACTGCACGAACATGCACGAGTGTGAAAGGTGTGCAAGGGATACAGTGAATTGGAATGATGTGGTATACATGGGTTGATGCGCTAACAATGGATGGAACCAGGGCACATGAAGTGGCCATGGGAAACCATAGAAAGGCCTATGGGGTCTGGTTGTGGTTATGGGGTTGTGGTTTTGGTAAGTTGCACATGGCAGCCAGGATGATGGAAGCAAGTGTATGTGGCCTTTCTTCATCTGTTCCTGGTGATACCTTGCTAACAAGGGACGCAGCAATCGAGTATAATTATCATTATTGATAATAACAACAATAACAATTATAATAATATTAAAAATATTCTTTAAAAAGCATATTTACGATTAATGTACATGTTCTTATACTACTGCAGTTCTTTTAAGTAATTCCTTACATGCAATCATCCATATTGCTTATCATATTGAACAAATATATGCCTTACATTACAAAAACATTGTAGGAGAACTTCATGCTGCTACACTAATATAAATACAACATAGGAATCTGTTTCAGCATTCAAAATCTTTTACTTACTCAGTAGAGTATACAAGAAAAAAATCAATTAATGCATGTGCCCTGACATCTAAAGAGATAAACAGTAACTTTTTCTGAAAAAATAATGTTAACAAATATCTTCTTGTTCAAATAACTGTTCAGTCTTAATCTTCTTTCAAGCAACAAGTATCAGAATTAAACTTAATAAAGAAGTACTCTCAAGATGCACATTTTTATAAAGGATTTCTCTACATAAATTTGAAATCCCTTCATATGAATATAAAAATATGGTTTGCCCTTTTTGCTACTGTGCACTGTTTGCTTGGCTTCAGGTTATCAGATATCATTACATCCATCTTTTTCCTCATTTACCCTTTGTAGTTCTATTGAATTCACTCTAACTTACCGAATCATCTTTATTTCATATATGTAAAACTATGCATTATTGATATTAAAATTCATTTGCCACTTGTGACATTACTGCACTGGTTCATCTACGTCAACATGAAGCTTCACCTATTCAGTTTCAGTACTAGATTTATTTCCCAACTCAGCATTACCTGCATGTCTGACCACCAACTCCTACTCTGTTCTATAACCATTCAACCAATTTCTTAACTATCAAAGTACAGCCACATTTGCATCATACTTTTTCTTTTTGTGTTGAAGGCTCCAATCATGGACAAAAGACCATATCAAGGCCAGGCCTTAACTGAAATATAGAGAGAATTATGAAATGGAAAAGGAGAAGACAAGGGAAAGTATTTATGAATTTTAGAGGAAGTGAAAGACCGTCCTTTGAAATGAGCCTTGTCACAGTTATTGAAAAAGACATAAGAAGGTAGAGAACTCCAAAGCTTCAATGTGAAGGGTAAGATACAGGTATCAAAACAGCCCACCCTTTTGAGTTGCTGATGGCCACACAATAATCATGTGATGCAGGAGCTTGCCAATTATAGTGCAGTCTAGCTAGTGGTGTAGGTACACAAGCAGCCAGCTCTCAGGAACAAAAACCAAAGTAATACCTATAGAAGAGGGAAAGAGAACCAAACTACAGCATAAGGGCAAGGGGGTCAAGTTTGGAAGTTAGCCTGGGACAGTTTACAAGTTGGATCGTTTTCAACTCAACTCTGTCAAGTAAGAATACAGAGCTAGAACCACCCCAAAAGTGAAAGCAGTACTCCATACAAAAACAAAACAATCCCTTTAATAAATTGAGCAACTTTTCAGAAGAGAAGTTTCGATATCTAAACAGGACACCCTGTTTCTTAGAGGCTGACTTAGCTGTTCCTGTAATGTGGAATTTCTAAGAAAGAGTGGATGTTACAGTAATACCAAGTAAGTTCATTGAGTCAAGAGGTGGAATTACCGAAACATCAAAGGAGAGCGAGAGTTGTGAGGAGTTTTCAACAGAGAGATGGGTAGAAATTTGGTCTTGGAGGAATTAAACTTAACAAGATTTTGCCTACCTCACTGAGATATCCTGTCTAAGTCTGAGTTTATTGAGGAAGCTGCATCAAGATAAGACACAGATCAAGTAAGAGAAGAGGGTGCAGAACTGAAAGATGTGGATGAATACAGTGTTGACTTCTCAGCGTATGAGTGAGTTGGATTCTTTGTGGAGAGGAAATCATTGAAAAAAAAGGAGAAAAAATGTACGAGACAGGACAGAACCTCAAAGGACACCACTGTTGATGGAGAAAAGGGGGGAGGTTGGTCCATCAACAACAATAGAGATAGTGCAACCATAGAGGAAGCTAGAAATGAAGAAGCAAAGTGAGGGAGGGAAGCCAAAAGAGGGGAGCTTACAGGTGAGACCTCGATACCATATTCTGTCAAAGCCTTAGATATGTCAAGGGAAACTCCTTTTGCTGGTAACATTTGATGCGGAACTCTAACAAATGCAATTTAGAAATTCAAATCAACTGCTTTACTTTCGTAAAACATATATAAGATGAAAAGCTTTTCATAGCATATATAATAAGCTATAATAAACAGCAAGAAACTACACAAAAGAAGCCTGTAATCATGTACTACATGAATGGGAATGGTTCACTGTGACAAAACAATAAATGAAGTATCATTAAAGAATATGACAAAAGGAATATTTAACATACAGGAACCGCTTGCATAAATTTCCTCCACATATGCAGAAATAGGCAATTAAATTGGTCTACACTGCTTTTCCTAGCATCCATGAACCTGTGTTGATGTGCATTTACTGTTGTGGAGTTTGTGTTTATTTATGTATATGCATGCGTATGAGTCCATATGCATGTCATTTAATGTGCATATGGGTCTGATCACGACTTTATGTACACACATCTCTGTCTATGCATACGCATCCACATGTGCGTTTTACCAAGGGAATGAGTATTTCATGTAAGTATGTCTTCTCATATGTTTTCCTAATTTACATATGAAAAGAGAGCATTTATTTGAACATATGGCCTTTCAAATCTTCCTGTGCTATCTCCATTTATTGAAACTTTGTTTACTTCAAAATGATGAAGCCTGGGATCTTTAATACAACATACACATTGTCCTCACATTATTTCTTTTGCACTATACTTGAATGCAATCTTTATAAATTCCAAACAATAATTTACTCCTCTAAAATTGTTGTCATATCGAGTTTAGGTATCAAATCTGGCATGGTATGAAATCCAGTCCCATCAACTGCTTGATTATTACAGACTTTTCCCCAATACTGCAGTCTGTTCAACTGTTAACAATCCAGTTATGCGGTTCTTCCCTACCTATAGTCTGGCAATCAAGTTTGGTCCCCAGACCTTTGAAGGGGACTACCAATAATGGTAGATAAGCAATCTACGTTACTAAAGGATACTAGCTCATCTAGGTGGGTATTCTCTCTTTTTTTTTATTACATAGGTTGATTTTCTTTCTTTTACTGTATGACACTTGGTTAACTAGGATGGTATCTTTCCTCTTTATTTCTAACATATTGTTCACTATTTCCTGTATTAGCGAGGTACCTAGGTTGGGATTCCTTCTTTCTTTTTTCTATCATAATTATGCATCGTTTCTCTCCATTAGTGGACAGAGAGAGAAAAGGCCTCATTCAATCATATCCATTCTCCTGCATCAGATAAACAACAACAAAAATTATGAACAGAAAATAATCTAGCATAAGTCTATCCTAAACTAGCTTAACAGTATAATTAGAAAGACAAAAGCAACCCCCCAAAAAAAATTACTATCCTACCTAACAACTTAACCTTGCCTAAAATGATATGGCCTAATATTCCTCAATATAATTGCTGCAGGTTGAACTAAACCATGATAATCACGGTAATTCTTTTTTTGTTGAAGGCTCTAGTCACAGACAAAAGTCCACATCAAAGCTGGGCTTTAACTGAAATATAAAGAGAATTAAGAAACGGAAAAAGAAAATAAGGTAAAGTATTTACAAATTTTTGAGAAAGTGAAAGACCTGTCTTTTGAAATGTGCCAGGTCATAGCTATTGGGAAAGACATGAGAAGGTAGAGAGTTCCAAAG
>JAYMFT010399128.1:0-34327 GCA_038088735.1 Panulirus argus
CTCCCTTTCCACATCCAGGCCCCACAGACCTTTCCATGGTTTACCCCAGACGCTTCACATGCCCTGGTTCAGCCCATATATATATATATATAAAGTATTGATCCAACCTTGTATGGAGTGCTGTTCTCACATCTGGAATGTTTCTAGACCTGCATCCTTACTTGACAGAGTTGAGTTGAAAGCAGTCCAACTCTTAAACTCTCCCAGGCTATATTCAGAACTTGGCCTGCTTGCCCTACGCTGCAATGTTGGTTCACTTTCCCCCTTCTGTTGGTATTACTCTGGTTTTTGCTCTTGAGAGCTAGCTGATTGTGTGCAGCACTATCTAGTCTGTGCGGTACTCTGCAAGCTGCTTCATCACATGATTACAGTGTGGTCATTGGCAACTTAGGGATGGGTTGTTTACTTAACTTTTTCTACCCCTACACCTTGAAGTTTTAGAACTCTCTACCCTCTCATGTCTTTCTCAGTAACTGTGACCTGGGACAATTTAAAAGAAACTTCACTTCCTCCTAAATTCAAATATTTTCCCTTGTCTGTTCTTTTTTCCCTTTCATTAAATCCTCCCTATTTCAGTTAAGACCTGGCCTTGATATGGACTTTTGTCCATATCTAGAGCCTTTAATGTATAAAAAGAAAAAAAAAAAAAGATGCGTACAACCTTTCACTTTACTCAGACCGCTTATGTCCATTGTACTAAGGTAAACAAAGCCTTTGACACTAATGAAATGCTGTGCCAAGTATGACTAACACATTTGCCCTCACAAAACACCAGTGCACATGAAAAACATTCATTATCTTGGCATGGTCTGAAATATCTCATAGCCCCCATCAGTTCTTTTATTTACCTCATCTGTGTCTTTTTGTTGTCTTTCCTCACATTACATGTTTACAATTTTCATTTTATGGATCATGTGTATTTTAAAAGTTTAAGAGGGAGTAATAGTAGTGTAGTGGTTAGTGCTACTGACCATGCTTCATATACAGGCCACCCAGAGTTGTGCCCATAGGTTCGAATCCTGGTTGTGGCATTCAGTCCACAGTCAACCCAGCTGTTTGTCTTCCCTTAGGGGTTGGTTGATGAATTGGAAACTTGACTTAGGGTAGGATGTTTATATATATATAGCTCCATCTCTATGCTCCCATCTTTCGGCTTCCCTCTCTCACTTTGCTTTGTCATATCAAGTTTCCTCTCCAGCCGATCTGTCTCTGTGGTTGTTGATGGATCAGCTGTTTCTTTCCCTACACCTTGATCTTTGGAACTCACTGCCTTTTCGTGTCTTTCGTAATGACTATGACAGCACGTTTTAAAAGACAGGTTTTTTTACTTCCTCCCAAATTCATTAATACTTTCCTTTTTGTAATCCTGTATATATATATAAATTAAGGCCTGGCCTTGATGCAAGCTTTTGTCCTTGACTGGAGCCTCCAACGTAAAACAAATAATAAAGATAATGAGGTGGCCTTGATTAGGGCATTCAGTTGCCCATGCTGTTTCAGCTAAAATAAGGAAAAGGGATATTGATACTCAGTTAACAAGCTTCTCACTTAGTAGATATTATGATATAATGATGCAGCACTCAACTGTATAATATACTGTGATGCAGAAAATTTTACAATACCTCTCTTATGTATGCCATAGAAGTGATGTAAATAGCTAATAGATGGATGCTGTTTATGGAATGAAAAGTTGAAGTAAAGTTAAACTTGCCTGTATATTTTTTCCAAAGTGACTTTTTTATTGGAAGTTGCTTTTCTGCTTTAAAGTCCTTATGAAATCATTGTTTGTTCTCTTGTATCAAAATTTTTTTGATCTAAACTCTGATTATTTTTACAGATTGCATCTCTTTTGGCTAATGCTTTCTTCTGTACATTTCCAAGGAGAAATGCTAGGGGAAGTGATACTGAATATGCCAATTATCCAGACATAAACTTTAACAGGTGAGTAATAGTGAACATATGTAATCTTTTATTGAATTTTTTTCATGAACTTTTTTATTATGCTAATTATAGATTTGCTTTTATTCTTTACATAATGGAAATTTTTTCATGCAGGGTGTACTTGTGCTTTCAGAATGATTATCCAGACATTTTGTTTATCAACAATCTCCATGCCTTTCATTGTCAGAGATCTAACAGCAGTTGGTAATGTAGCTGTTGAAGAATTGTGCACATTGGTTTGGTTTTCACATATGCAAAAGAGTAACTTATTGCTTTAACTGAAAACTAGGAATGTTAGAAAAGAATCAAGGGTGTTATAGTTATATGTTAACAGTGAAGCTGAAGTGTAGGAGTTTAAAAAGATAAAGAATAGTATATGTAAGGAAAAGTAGAGTATGGCATTAAAAGGATAGTCTTAAATTGGAAAGTATGTGTAAAATGCTCTTTGAGTAGAAGTATTAAAAAACTTATTGGTTATGCTTCACTGGAGTTCTGAAGCCAGCTCACTTGCTGTAGATTGTCATTGCTGTATATTCACTGACCTTGCAGTTCTTCATTTATTGACATTACTAATCCATATGTTGTGCTTTGTATATTGTTTTTTGACAAGAAATATGAAGTACAAAGAATTATGTTATGAAAGCGGTGGAAAGTAGCAGTGGTTAATAGATTTAACTAATTTCATCCCTGAGGTAGGAGAGAAAGAAATCTACCTCCATAGTTTCTGCATGTCATAGCTGGTGATTAAAGGGGGCAGGAGTGGGGGGTTAGAAACCCTCCCCTTTTTGTATTTCAATTTCTGAAAGAGGAGGCAGAAGGAGTCAAGGGGGGAGTGCTCATCCTTCTCAAAGGCTCAGATTAGGGTGTCTGAATGTGTGTGGATGCAACCAAAATAAGAAGAGAGGAGAGATGGGTAGGATGTTTGAGGAAAGAAACCTGCATGTTCTGGCTATGAGTAAAATGAAGCTCAAGGGTAAAGGGGAAGAATGGTTTGGTAATGTCTTGGGGGTGAAGTCAGGGGTTGGTGAGAGGACAAGAGCTAAGGAAGGAGCAGCACTACTCCTGAAGCAGGAGTTGTGTGAGTGTGTGATAGAGTGTAAGAAAGTAAATTGTAGACTGATATGGCTAAAACTGAAAGTAGACGGTGAGAAATGGGTGATTATTGGTGCTTATGCACCTGGCCATGAGATAAAAGATCATGAGAGGCAAGTGTTTTGGGAGCAGTTGAGTGAGTGTGTCAGCAGTTTTGGTGCACATTAATGGATATTAGCGATGGGTAATTTAAATGCAAAAGTAAGTAATGTGGCAGTTGAGGGTATAATTGGTGTGCATAGGGTATTTTGTGTTATGAATGGAAATGGTGAGGAGCTTATGGAGTTGCATGCTGAAAAAAAGACTGGTGATTGAGAATGTCTGGTTTAAAAAAAGAGTTATACACAAGTATACCTATGTGAGTAGGAGAGATGGTTAGCAGGCATTATTAGATTACATATTAATTGACTGGTGTGTAAAAGAGACTTTTGGATGTAAATGTGCTAAGAGGGGTAGCTGGTGGGATGTCTGATCACTCTCTTGTGGAGGCGAGGGTGAAGATATGTAGAGGTGGTGAGAGAGTGGTGAGAGTAAGTGAACTTGGAAAGGAGACTTGTGTGAAGAAATACCAGGAGAAATTGTGTGTAGAATAGCAAAAGGTAAGAGCTAATGAAGTGTTGGGAGTGGGTGACGAATATGAGATATTTAGGGAAGCAGTGATGGCATTTGCAAGAGATGCAAAAGGCATGTGAAAGGTGGGAGGTGGGCAGATTAGGAAGGGTAGTGAGTGCTGGGGTGAAGAAATAGAGTTGCTAATGAAAGAGAAAAGAGAGGCATTTTGGGGGTTATTTACAAGGAAGGAATGCAAATTGTTAGGAGATGTATAAGAGAAAGTGGTAGGAGATTAAAAGAAAGGTGCAGGGGTTGGAAAAGGGGGCAAATGAGGGTTAGGGTGAGTATCATTAAACTTTAGGGAGAAAAAAAGTTGTTTTCAAAGGAGGTAAATAATGTATGAAGAATAAGAGAACAAATGGGAACATCAGTGAAGGGGGCTAAAGGGGAAGTGATAACTGGTAGTGATGGAGTGAGTATTTTGAAGGATTGTTGAATGTGTTTGATGATAGAGTGGCAGATATAGGGTGTTTTGATTGGCGTGGTATGCGAAATGAGAGAGTCATGGAGAATGGTTTGGTGACAAGAGAAGAGGTGGTGAAAGCCTTGTGGAAGATGAAATGTGGCAAGGAGGCAGGAGTAGCTGATGTTGCAGTTAAATTTATTAAGAAAGGAGGCCCCTGTGTTGTTTATTGGTTGGTAAGGATATTCAGTGTATGTATGGATCATAGTGAAGTGCCTGAGGATTGGCAGAATGCATGTACAGTGCCATTGTAGAAAGGCAAAGGGGATGAAGGTGAGTGTTCAAACTACAGAGGCATAAGTTTGTTGCATATACCTGGTAAATTGTATGGGAGGATATTGATTGAGAGGGTGAAAGTATGTATAGAGCTTCAGATTGAGGAGGAGCAGTGTGGATTCAAAAGTGGTTGAGGGTGTGTGGATAAGGTGTTTGCTTTGAGGAATGTGTATGAGAAATACTTGGAAAAACACATGGATTTTTATGTGGCATTTTATGGATCTGGAGAAGGCATATGATAGGGTTGATAGAGATGTTTTGTGGAAGGTGTGTGATGTCACCATGGTTGTTTGATTTGTTTATGGATGGAGTGGTGAGGGAGATAAATGCAAGAGTCTTGGAGAGGGGCAAGTATGAAGTCTGTTGGGGATGAGAGGGCCTGGGAGTGAGTCATTTGTTGTTGGCCAGTGATATAGCACAGGTGGCTGATTCTAGTGAGAAACTGCAGAAGGTGGTGACTGAGTTTGGAAGAGTGTGTGAAAGGAGAAAGTTGAGAGTGAATGTGAATTAAAGCAATCTTATTAGGTTCAGCAGGGTTGAGGGACAAGTTAGTTGGGGTGTAAGTTTGAATGAAGAAAAATTGGCAGAAGGAAAGTGTTTTAGATATCTGGGAGTGGACTTGGCGGTGATTGGAACCATGGAAGTGAAAGTCAGTCATAGGATGGGGGAAGGGGCGAAGGTTTTGGGAGCAATGAAGAATGTATGGAAAGAGAGAATATTATCTCGGAGAGGAAAAATGGGTATGTTTGAAGGAATAGGAGTTACAAATATTATATGGTTGTGAGGCATGGGCTATAGATAGGTTTGTGCAGAGAGGGTGGATGTGTTGGAAATGTGATGTTTGAAGACAATATGTGGTGTGAGGTGTTTTGATTGAGTAAGTAATGAAAGGGGAAGAGAGATGTGTGGTAATCAAAAGTGTGGTTGAGAAAGCAGAAGAGGATGCGTTGAAATGGTTTGGACATATGGAAAGAATGAGTGAGGAAAGGGTAACAAAGAGGATAAATGTGTCAGAAGTGAAGGGAACAAGGGTTATTGGGAGACTAATTTGGAGGTGGAGGGATGTAGTGAAAAAGACTTTAAGCGATCAGGGCTTGAACATGAAGGAGGATGAAAGGCGTGCACGGAATAGAGTGAATTGGAACGATGTGGTATACTGGGGTCAAAGTACCATCAGTGGACTGAACTAGGGCATGTGAAATGTCAGGGGTAAACCATGGAAAGGTATGTTGGTCCTGGATGTGGATATGGAGCTGTGGTTTCAGTACATTACCCATGACAGCTCGTATATGGAAATGAGCGGATGGGGCCTTTCTTCGTCTGTTTCCTGGCTCTACCTCACTGACACCGGGGGTGGCAGTGCTGTTTCCTGTGGGGTGGGGTGGCGCCACATATGGATGAAGGCGAGCAAGTATGAAAATGTATATGTACATATGTATATTTATGTATATGTATGTATATGAGCATACATGTATATATATATGTGTATGTGAGTGGATATGTCTTTGTATGTTTCCAGGCACTACCTTGCTGACACAGGAAACAGCAATCAAGTATGAAAAAAATCTACAATGTTTAAGATCATAGCACAGGATTGCATGTAGGTGTAATAAAAGAAGGTCATTAAAACGAGAGTTGATTGATTTTTTTTTTTTTTTTTTTTTTTCATTTTGATATCTGAGTCCCTTCTCATAGTGATACAGTACTTTATGATGGAGGTCAGTATATTTGCTCTCTGTAGTAACTGTATTAATCATACTGTAGTGCAACTGAAAGTTTCTATGTTCTCTCATTTTTAGATTGTTCTTTCACAAAGAAAAGCGAGCTTTGGAGAAGATGAAGTGTCTGCTTAGCTATTTCCGCAGAGTAACAGCAAGAGGTCAGTGTATTGGTTTTTTTATTCAAGAGAAACACAAAATGAAGGTCCTCCCCTCCTTTCATTTCTTGCCATCTTGTACCCATTTGGGCTGAAGAAATAAGAGCCTATCTCTTTGGTAAGCTTGGTTTCCATGACTCCGATAATATGAGGTGCACTTTCCCTTACACAGTTTGTGAATTCTAGTGCTTTACCACTAACTGTTAACCTATCCACATTTGAATACATAGCTTTCTGTCTGACATTAACATCTCCTAACAACCCTGCCCAGTTCTAATGGGGCTGATCCATCCTATTTCTATGCGTGTTGTCTAATTTTTTGTCTTCTTACTTGTACTCTGTTTTTTTTTCGTTCTCTTTAATAGATATACCACACTTGACAAATATCCCACAGAATTTCACCATGTTTTTCTAAATACTTCCTGACGAGATGACTCCAAGTCAAACATAACCATGACTGGTTGCCCCTTTATGTTTTGGTTATACATCCTATTCTTCTCCTATTCTTCTTCCTCTAATCTAAGAAAATTATCAATGATTTATGTCTATCAACCCTCTGTTTTGCTAATCTTTCTTATTTTGGTGCCACTCACTTTTCATATAGATCTCTCTGCATGGTAGTGTCAACCTCTGTATCTCCAACTTCCTCAGTAATCTCTCTTTTGGCTAACAAGCACTGTACTTGTATTCTTTGTACTCTTCTAAACCTTCCATCAGCTAGGTTAATCTCTGATAGCATATTACTTTTTCATCTACTTTGTTCAATTTCTTGTGCACCTCTGTTTGTGCCATCCCAGGTCTGTGTTCCTCTTCTTCACTCTTAATGCTTTGTTGATCTGTGTAGGGAGAGTGTGGGGTATCTTGTGATATGTTGGATCAATGTTTTTTATGTTAGAGAAATGGGCAGTATCCAGAGTGCAGATGAGATAATGTAAGTTGTGCACATCTGAGGGCTGTAGCTTTAAATGGGTGTATCAGCAGTGGATTTAGAGTTTGATTGTATCTTTGGGGTAGTCATTTAGTGCTTTAGTGCCTGTCTGGGTATTACGTTGTGAATATTTTTTGGTCACTGTGGTGACTGCAGAGGGTCAGGGGATCTGTGAATGTAGGTTGCTTAAGTGTGATGCAGGGATGACCTTTTTATTTCGTCATGGGGGTTGTAATTGAATATTTAGTGGTCAGGGTGGAAGGGGGCTACAGCTTTTGTAAAGTACTGGGTGCTAGATATATTGAAATGGGACCCTCTTGGAAATATTGTTGTTCTATGCAGATGTGGTGTTGTTGGTTGCTTAGCAGCAGTATATGTGCATATACACTGTTTTGATATGTATAATACATTATGTATGTGTGAAGATACATGTGTACATTACTGTTGTGTACCAAAATGAGTAGTAATTTCTTTGTACGTGCACATTTCCTGTACATCAGCTAGGAGATGCCACATCACCACTGTGCCCTAATATCGTAGATCTGGATGGGCTGCTTTATGTTTGCTGGGTCTCTGTGAATGAGTGTGAACCAACCTCATATATATCTCAGTGATTGAAGAAGGGTGAAATCCAGGTGGATACACTCTTGAATGAAGTGTTTTTTTTTTACCGCTCCCATGTGAACAAATACTCTCTTTAATGCTCATGGAGCTCTGCCTCTGGTGGAGTAATTGGTTTTGATACTTTAGAACATGGGTGGATGGACAGAGTTTAGATTGTGTAGGGAAGATTATCATATTAAGCATTATACTTTAAAGTTAGATCTCTACTTATGTAATATAAACACTATAGATAGATTGATGGATGAGCAGGTAGAAATTAGATTTTAAAGTTCAATTAGACTCTTGGTTTGTATCAGGGAAAAGCACCGTCAATCAGAGCATGCTACCATAATGTTTTTTTAATCATAGTTCATAGAATGCAGGAAACAGAATTCACTTGATCAGATCGTCCAAGATATTTGTTTTCTGTTACTGTAACTAAAAGCTCAACAACAATTTCAGTAAGCTTTGGCATGTAAATGAAATTGAAAGTACAGTGTCTGCAAAAATCATTGTTCACCTGGGTATGGATTTGGCAAGGTTCCTGAAGTATTCAAGATTCATGTTTTAGGTCCATAGGGTCTTGATCTGAATGTGGCAAGACACTGACAAGGAGTTACAGGAAGCAGCTGCTTGATCAAGCATTCTGAACACCCAGCACACCTAGAAATGTCGCATGTACCCACAATTTCTTGCTTTCAGGCAAGAATTCGGGCTTTCTCCTCCTTAGTAAGGTAAGAGCAAAGGTGGAAGAAATACAGTGCCCAGAAGCGAATTTCCTAAAATGAAGTGGAAGCATAAGAGAGTAAAGAGAGAATGACCTTTCCTCAAAATAGCCTGAGGCATGCTGAGGTGAGTTGCTGGTGCTCACACCATTAAGAACACCAGTCTCAGCAACTAGATGTACAATGATTTCACCCTGAGAGTGACATATGCTTTGCCCACAGTAAACCTTAGCTGTGTTTTTTGTGGACTCTACTCTAACCACCTTCTTTGTTGGCCTGGTGGAGTACTGATTAAGAGGGAGAACAGGGTGTGGCTTACACGTCTAACAGCTTGAGTTAGGAGGAGAGAACATGTAGGTCTTGTTTCTTTGTGGTGTAACACTGTACTCTAATATTGTACTCAGGCAAAACATTGGTTGTGAAGAACATGTATATATTTGAATGTAACATACACACTTACACACTAAACATGAATGGGAGGAGGGGGTTTGGATGGCATGTCAGAGGTGATTCTTTGTCACCTCAAGAAAAGAGTGAAGGATATGAGAGTCTTGTTTGTTGGTATCACTTGTTACTTGTGTTTTTTACACAGGCACAGCGTTTATGGTGATTAAATTTTATTTATGTGGAAATGTACACTGCAGATTTTGAATGATGCTATAAAAGCCAAATATGCTAGGTCCATATTATCATGTCACCAAAGTCCTCCATCACCCCAGAATTACACAGAGGGAAAATATAGTGTAGTTTCTATGTAATCTTTGGCACAAGAATGGTAAGGATATGGGTGGAGGGAAGCCACATTGACTTCCTCTTTATTGTCAAAATCACTCTCTGAATCTCATATTTCTTTACATTTCACCAGTTATTCCTCTTCACTGTCTTCACCATATGATGAATATGATAAGAGTTCCTTCTCATCCAACAGTCTTTGTATTTTCTGGGGGATCACATTAAGCATGATGCGAGAGGTTGAAGGGAAACTGAGGAAAGCTGAGTTTTTACATGCCCCAGCCTTGTACTGGTAGATATCTCTATAGGCTTCTGATTTTGATGCAATAATTCAGTTGTATATATAAACAAAAGTGAAAAAAAAAGTTGATTTTTTTTCTTCAGGTAATGATGGCTGCAATTTCAGGGTTAACAGTCAAGTCTACAAACACCTTTGGAGCTCAAACTAATCCATGCTACATTTTTTTCCTGAAATGGCCTTGATTAGGACATGCTTTTGCATGTACCATGTTAGCCTAGATGAAAATAAAAAGGCATATTGGCTTTTAGGACTGAACTCTGGCCTTCAGGCTCTGAATACATCATACCTTATGTAATATTATTGCTCTTAGACATGAATTAAATGAAACTGAAAATATATGAATTTGAAAATAACATATTTGAGATATGTACATATCGTTCCATAAGTATTGTGGCACTAAACACACATGAAGAAGCTTGCAAAATATAGGTGTGTTGCTAGATAAGACGAGAATTGGGGCAGAAATACTATAGAAAGGTATTGAATAATCTTGGAAAGTGTGGTAGGTGTAATTGGAAATGTGGGTAAAGATAACTTCAGGAAGTTTTGCTATTCCTTTTTATATATGAAATACAGATTTGGTAATACAGAAGTAGAATGCAGTGTAATAGAAAATTAATAGATAAGGGGATTTTCTGGAGATGGGAAAGATGGTGTGTTGCAGATTATGCTTTTGAAAAAAAGGGTGATAACTCACAGATGGAGGTCAAGTGGTGTGACCTTATCAGAATGTTAGATGCCCAGTTTGACTACATGGATGAATGTGATTTAGGTGATTAGGAGGTTGAGGTTAAAGGAGATGGTGTAAGTGTACTGGGATATAGTTGAACTATGTAAGAATACTTAAAGTGTTGCTAAAATCAATATCTTTCAGAGTATTACATATTGAGCTTCTTGTAGAAAAATGAGTCAGTTTTATACTGGAAAAAGAGATTGTATAAGAAATGGATAAATAAAGTGAGTTGCTTGTTTAGGGCTGGAGTTATATCAGATGAAAATGCTAGAGGAATGATTTATTTGTTATATGTGGGAAGGTGGAGGTGAGAATGAAGACGTTAGTTTAACTTGATGAAATAATTTAATGTGCTGAGTGATAAACTCTGATGTGCTGATTTTATTGCAGATGTCTGTGTTCACTAAAGCAAACAGTATATAAGTTAAGGATTTGTAGGGTTTAACCTGTGTGCATCTCATCCACCCACTCTTGATGACAATAGAGTTAAAGGTGTTAGATATATTGTAATAGTCATAAACTGTAATTGGAAAGTTGTGACTCTTAATGATGATATTTCTGTTATTGAAAATTCCACAGAGCCGACTGGGTTGGTGACATTTACTCGACAGTACGTAAGTTATCAAGAATTACCAAGGTGGGAGTCTTCCTCACAGCAGTTGCCAAAGTTTCACATAGACACCAAAGGCCTTATTGAAGAAGCAAGTGGATTTCTTCAAGTTGATTTTGCTAATAAGTAAGAAACTTTAGTGTACTGGAATCATCTGTTTTAGTAATACAATTCAGTAATCAGTGCTTGTTGTATATATAGACCTTCTCTATGAATTGATAAGCCATAGGGGTAGAAAATTAAATTTTTATCTGCTTGCCCTTACAAACCTGCCATGTCTGCCCTTTCAGTCATCCTCCCCTCATGTCCAAACCATGTCAGTGCACCCTGTTCTCTTCTTTTAAACATAATCTGCTTATTACAACATCTCTTTCTTACCCTGTCATTTCTCTACTTGAATAACCCTCCTTTGCACACATGATGTCCTCAGGTATTTCATGTCCAACACATCTTCCCTCTAACATATTTATGTATCTAGGTCCCATGACTTGCATCCATACTGCACTGTCTTGACTAATTACACATCATTCATACCCATCTTTGCACTCACAGACACAGACCTTTATTGTAACACACTCCTCAGTGCCCCCAAAACCTTTGTTCCTTCCCCACCCAATGGTACACTTCCCTTTCCAAAGTTCTGTCCATTGCAGTGTCTACTCTAGATATCTAAAACACTTCTGTTCCTCCAGGTTTTCTTAGTTCAGACTCAAATTAAAAAGAATAGTAATAGAAAATAGTAATAGAAATGAATAATAATACTAAAGTGACACTGATGGTTAAATAAAGAAATGAACACTTTAGTCATCACATACTTACTTATTCATGTTTCAGGGAGCCAAAAAAATACTTTAAAACATGCTGCACTTCAAAAATTTTGCTTGTGGGGGGGGAAGCTGCTGGAAGTGAGAAGTGTATATCAAGGGTGTAATGCATGTGTATGAGTGAATGATTCCAAGTGAAGATTGGTCTGTGGCAGGGATGTGCAATTTCACCATGGCTGTTTAATTTGTTTAAGGATGCAAGGCATAAGCTATAGCTGAGGTTGTGTGGAGAAGGTTGAATGTATTGAAAATGAGGTGTTTGAGGACAGTATGTAGTGTGTGGTGGTTTGATCGAGTAAATAATAAAAGGGTATGAGAGAATTGTGGTAATAAAAAGAGTGTGGTTGAGAGGGCTGGAGAGGACGTACTGAAATGGTATGGACCTTGAAAAAGAATGAGTAAGGAAAGGTTTACAGAGAGGATATATGTGTCAGAAGAGAAGGAGCAAGGAGAATGGGGAGACTAAATTGGAGATAGAAGGTTGGAGTGAAAAAGATTTAAAGTGATCAGGGCCTGAACATGCAGAGGTTTGAAAGGCATGCACAGGGTAGAGTGAAATGGAACAACATGGTATACGGTGTCAACATGCAGTGGGTGTACTGAACCAAGGCATGTGAATTGGCTTGGGTAAACCATGGAAAGGTCTGTAGGGCCTGGTTGTGGATTGGGAGCTGTGGTTTCGACACATTACACATGAGAGCTAGAGAATGGATGACAGTGAATGTGGCCTTTCTTTGTCTGTTCCCAGTGCTACCTTGCTAAAGCAGGAAATGATGATCAGGTATGAAAAAAATTAGCTTTAATGTTAGGAAAGCATTACCACAAGCTTGAACCACAAGAATTAGATTGTGGGTAAGAAAAGGTTTTGTAACAAGTGTTTTAAATAGTATTCCTGACTGTAGAAGTAGATAGCACTCTTTGTAGGAGAGAATACATATTTGAAGATGTAATATGAAACGTTAAGAAGAGTTTAAGTTTGAAAGAGGCCAAAGAACAAAAGAGAAGCATTATTATGAGATAACAGGCAAAGGCCAAAAGGGAAAATATCTTCTTGAAAATTCAAGTAGTTTTCTCTTGGAAATGTTTTTATAGTGACTGAATTGGGCTGATGTGTTACTGATAAAGTTATAAAGGCTTTTTATGTGAAAAATGTGAGACATTCTCTGTAATTTAGGTGACGGTGACTACTAATGGAAAGAGTGGGGAAGAAGAGCAAGGGTCATATAAAGGTACTGGTGTTACCAGAGCATTCTAATGTGTGAATCATATCATTGCAAAATTTATGTGCATTAATATTTTAGTCATTCATGGTGGTATCTTTAGGTACATGGGTGGAGGAGTGTTGGGTCTGGGGTGTGTGCAGGAGGAGATACGTTTTGTGCTTTCTCCAGAACTTATTGTGTCCCGGCTCTTTACACAAGCACTGGAAAAAAAAGAAGCCCTCATTATTACAGGTATGTCTTTAATAAATCATATTTAATTCAGTAAAGATAAACCATACAGTAACTTACAAAATTCAGTATGTGAATTATTTTGGTAAGATAGATTGTAGAAAATTTTGACATCAATTTTTTTTAAATTAATTTAGAGTCCAACAAAATGTATGAGTCAAGTTTTTCTAAGAATACTTGTAAATGTCATATATTTAAGTATTACATATTAGAAGGAACAAATTTCTTTCTGTATCTCCAGGAGTTGAGCAGTTTAATCGTGGCACTGGATATGCCTCAACTTTCTGCTGGGCAGGGTCATACCAGGACCCAACTCCTGTTGACTCATGGGGACGACGGATGTGTCAGGTCACTGCTATTGATGCCCTTCATTTCACTAAACAACCTCAGGTGCAATACAGACCAATTATCATTGGGAGGGAGCTGAATAAGGTAATTCTGTCTATTAATATATTATTTTGGGTAAATGTCTTTTCATACATGTAGGTTTCTGCAGAATTCATTGTCTGCCCCATATATTTACAAAAGTGATACATGGATTAGGTTTAATGTGGATACAATCATATTATGCTCTCCATGAAATCATCATACATTTAGTTGCGGAGACTAGTGTTTTGAACAGTGTGAGCACCAGCAGCCTGCCTCATTGTGCCTTAAGCTATGTTGAGAGAAGGATATCCTTTCTTTACTTTTCCTTGTTGTAACTTTATTTTGGGAATTTCGCTGCTGGGCACTGGATTTCTTCCACCAGTGCTTCATGATGATTGGCTCCTACCTTTTTGAGGGAGTTCCAGTTGGAACAGGCATCAGAGATAGATAGATAGATAGGCTCTTACCTTTTTAAGAGGGAGGTCCTGTTACTGTGAAATGTAAAAAAGCTTGAAATTGGGGAAAGTTGTCAAGTTTTGTTACCACAAGGGGATACTGTAGGTTTTCTAGAGTATCTAAGTCTCACCCTGCCATCTCATGGTGACCTCATTAATACACCCCTTAGGAGTGGAACTAAAGGAGGAGGCATTGCCCTACCCCATCAGGGCAATCCTTTTAAATTTTTACAAACACCATAGGTGTGCTGTGACTTTTTAGTTTTTGTACAATTTTGGAGGCTCACTGCCTCTGGAAACACTGTGCTGGAGTTGCAGTTGCTGTCAAGGGTGAGGCATAAAAGGCTAAGAGGTAGCACTGGAGTTTACCAGTTATGCCAAGTATTAAAAGATACGAGCAATTGAGGGTGATGGCACTGAATGTAAATGGGATGACAGGTGAGAGCAAAAGGAGGGAGTTTGAGGAGAAGTTTAAAAGTTGTAGCTTGGATGTCCTGGGATTTGGGAAACCCATATCCTTGGGCAGAGTGTGTAGAGTGAAAATGGAAATGATGAATGCAAGTTATGGGAGGGCATGGAAGGTGTCATATAGATGGGAATGAGTGAAAATTATCGGGGTAGAGGGAAAGAAGGATGTGCAATTCTACTGTCACCAAGATCATGGGATGATGTTACAGAGCATGGATGGAATGGATCAAAACTAGTGTGGATGAAAGGAAGGGTTGGGATTGTGAAGTATGCATGGGTAAGTATGTATCCGCCTGTGAATATGAAGACTGCAAGGTATGGATGAAATAGAAGCTTTTCTGGAGAATTTTGAATGAATGATAAATGGTTTTGAGAATGAGAGAAACATAGTCATATTGAGTGATATGAATGCAAAAGTAGGATGTGATGAAAGGCATATTGAGTGATATGAATGCAAAAGTAGGATGTGATGAAATTGGTGAGATAATTGGTAAATGGGGAGTGCCTGGAGTGAATGAGAATGGAAGTTATATTGTGGATATTTGTGCAGAGGGGTATTTATTCCTTGCAAACACCTTTCTTCAGTACAAGATGATCCACAGATATACATGGTTGAGGAATGATGGAAGGAAAGAGCAAAAGACTTTGATTGACTATGTGGCAGTGGATGAAAGATTGAGAAAAGCCATGCTAGATGCCAGAGTTGTGAAAGGATTCTCTGGAGACTGACCATTTTGCAGTTCTTGTGGGGATGAGGATCAGGGAAAAGTGGAGGTATGGTCTAAGGAAGAATGGAGAGATAAAAGTGTTGGCAGGCGAGAACATGAATCAGAAAAAAGGAGTATGAAAGGAACGTAAGTGAGAGCTTTAGATGGAAGTGCAGTGTATGTTGGGATGCAGTCATGTGTGAATGAGGTGTTTAAAATGTTTGGAGAAATACTATTAAAGGTTGTATTACAAGAATTAGTAGTTGGGTACAAGGTCATGAGATATAAGAATAAAAAGGGCAATGCATGTGGATAGAAGATATTAGAATTGCTGTAGAAGAGAAGAAAAAGGCATACGGTTGATTGTTGGATAGGAATGTACCAGTGGAAGTTCACCAAAGGAGGAGGGAAAGATATAAGATATGTAAGCAGAATGCTAAGAGGCTGATAGGGGAAAGCAAAGAAAGAGTAGATGAAGATTTTGGGAGAAAGATAAGTGAAAAGTTTCAGGATAATGAGAAACTGTACTGGAAGGAGGTGAAAAAGGAAATGTAATGTGGGAAGTAAGGAAGGGGAGTTGCTGAATCAAAAGGTGGAAATGAAAAGAAGATGGAAAGAGTAGTTTGAAGAACTAATGAATGTGGGAGAAGGGGAGGCAGCAGTTGTTACAAGCATGGGTATGGAGGATGGAAGGAAGATGATACAAGTACAAGGGCCTATAGCAAAAAGGGAGGTAAAAAGGGCAATAATGAGGCTGAAGGTAGGAAAGGCACCTGTAGTGGATGGGATTTCAGTTGAAATGCTGAAGTATGGAGGAGAAAGTGTGATAGAGTGGATGTATCTGATATGTAATTTAGCATGAAAACAGAAGGATAGGTCTGAGGATTGGGTGAAAGCAATTATTGTACCTTTATTCAAAGGAAAAGGTGCTAAGAATGTTTGTAGCGGTTATGGGGGAATATGTCTGTTAAGTATACCAGGAAATGTGTATGCAAGAATGTTGACTGATAGATTGATGGAAGTGACTGAATGCAGAATAAGTGAAGAGCAAGGGGATTTTAGGAAAGTTAGGGGATGTGTGGATCAGATTTTTGTAGTAAAGATGACTGTGGAAAAGTATCTTGCGAAAGATAAGAAGTTGTATGTAGCTTTTATGGATTTGGAGAAGGCGTATGATAGAGTCGAGTGGAATGCTTTATGGGATGTGTTAAGGATATATGGGGTAGGGGGACAACTATTGGATATTGTGAAAGCCTTCTATAGAGTAGCAAGTGCATGTGTAAAGTGAATGGAGAGTTGAGCAGAAGTTTTGGTATACATTTAGGTGTAAGGCAGGGGTGTGTGATGTCACAATGGCTTTTTTGTATATATGTATATGGATAGAGTGATAAAAGAGATGAAAGCAAAACTAGGGAAAAAAGGTGCAGAGAAGGAGTGTGGTGATGAGATATGGTGGCTAGTGGCAAGCCTGTTTGCAGTTGATACAGTGTTGTTTGCTGAGAGTGAAAAGGAGTTGCAGAAGGTTGTAAGTGTGTTTCATGATGTGTGTAAGTGTTGGCAATTGAAGGTAAATGCAATTAAAAGAAAAGTAATGGTGTTTGAAAGGAAACAATGAAAGTATAGATTTTGTAAAACCATCTTGAGTGAAAGAAGAAAGTGTACTATATTGTGCTTTGGATATGGGGGGAGAAGACTGGAAGAGGTGAGAGAATTTAAGTGTTTAGGAGCAGTCTTGGGTAAGTTTGATGGTATGGAAGGAGGAATAAGAGAGAGAACAGGGTCGAAGAGTCATTGGGTCCCTTGATAGAATAATGAAATGTAGGAATGTAAGTATGGAAGTGAAGAGAGAATTAAGGGACAGCATAATCCTCCTAGCCCTGACCTATGCAGCCAAAACATGGACATGGAATGAGTCAAAGAGGTCAAGAATCCAGGCTGTGGAAATGAGCTATTGGAGAAGAGCATGTGTTGTTGCTAGATGGAATGAAGAAAGAAATGAAGATGTGAATGAGAGATGTGGTATGGAAGGGAATGCAAAGGGAATCAATTGTGGAGTGGTAGAATGGATGAAATGTGATACTTTGAGGTGGTTTTGGTATGTGGAAAGAATGCAAGAATGTGAGTTTAAATGAGAGTGTATGATTATACAATTAAAGGTGTTGGTGTGAGAGGAAGACAACCTGTGACATAGGCAAATAGGGTAGAGTAATACTGGGGGAAGAGAAATGGTGGGAGAATGCATGGAATGGTGTATATGAGAGGGGTGTATATGAGAGGGAGGCATGTAAGGACAGGGATAAGTGAAGACTCTTTTGCCATGGCCACCCTTTGTTGGGAGTTCCTGGAGGGAATGGGTGTTAGAGATATATACAGATAATCCAAGTTCTCGCCTGGAAGCAAGATAATATGGGTGCACTCAAGATTTTTAGGCGCACTGGGAGTTCAGAATGCACGATCAGATGGCTGCTTCCAGCAGCACCTCATTTAGGAGATCAAGACCTATGGACCTAGGATACTTCAGGAATCTTGCCAATACCATGCCCAGACATCTGCAGATGGTAATCAAGGCCAAAGGAGAAATGACAAAGCACTAAAATGTAAGTGTGACATCACCTTCGAAAATGTATGAGGAGGCAGACTTTTTTTTGACTGTATGCTGTTTTCCATGTTAGCAAGTTAATGCCAAACACATATGAAGAAACTGCACTCATGTGCTCATATCCACTCTTTATATGTCTTGTATAATGTACTGAAACAGGAGCTCCCCTATTCACAGCCAAGGTCCACAGACCTTTCTCTGGTTTACCCTGACCACATCTTATACCCAAGTGCATCTCACTTAAAGCTCGTTGCCCCTGTGTACCACATTATTCCAATTCACTTTTTCATATTCAAGTTTTACACCTTTCTGCATGTTCAGACCCTGATAACTCAGAGCATGTTTCACACTAATCCTCCATTTGTCTTCAGTCTTTGCCTCCTCATTGTTCCCATCACTTCTGACACATCCTCTCAGTCAATCTGTCCTTGCTCAACCCTTTCACGTGTTCACACCATTTCAGCAAACCCTACTCACTTTTCTCAGACATACTCCATTCATTACTACACCTTTCTCCTACCCTGTTATTTCTTAATCAATTATTCTTACGTTTCGTATTGTTTTCAGGCATTTCATTTTCAGCACATCCACCACATTCTCTGCTTTTGCATTAATAGTCCACAACTTGCATTCACACAGCACCACCGGGACTACTACACCATCAAACATACCCATCTTTGCCTTCACAGACCATGACGTCTTTCCAAACACTCAACACACACAGGATCCTTTCCCTCTCATCCACTCTGTGGTTCTCTTCAGCTCACGTAGTTCCTTCCAATACCATGTCCACTCACAGGTATCTAAAACGCCCCGGTTCCTTTATTTTTGCTGCATTCAAATGACCTGTCTCACTCCTCTGCTAAACATCATTACCGTACTTTTATTCACATTATGTAGCTCTCAATATCTTCATTTCACTCTCCCTCCCAAATTCAGACTCCAGCTACTGCATTTTCTCAATTGAATGCCACCAGGTCTCTGTCATCTGCAAACTGCAGCTTACTCACCTTCTAGGCTCCCCTACACCTAACATTCTGCAGATCGCTCCCCTCTTCATGATCCTTTCATTTTCCCCTCTCACCACCCCATCCATAAACATATTAGATAGCCAATGTGGTATCACAAACCCATGTTAATTGAGAATAACTCACCATCCTGTCTTCCTACTTGTATATGTCTCACTTTCTTGATAAAGACTCCTTGGTGCTTCTTTCAGCTTTCCTTCTACACCATATATTCATAGCACCTTCCACAAACCATCCCATCGTACACTTTTTCCAAATTCATAAAGCCACATACATATTCTTCCATTTCTGAAAGTATTTCTCATACAGGTACATGTTTGCAAATACTTGTGCGTGCCACAACTCTCTCACTCACCAGTCTCCCATACAATTTACCTGGTATACAGAGCAAACTTATACCTTTTTTATTTAAACAGTCACTTTCTCTCCCATGCCTTTGTTTAGTGGCAGTATAGAGGCATTCTACCAGACTTCAGGCACCTTAGCCTTAGCCTTACATTCATTTAAAATCATCACTAACTGCTCAACAACAAAGTTAATCCCATCCATGAGGAATTTAGCTGAAATTCCATCCTCCCCATACACTTTGCCACACTTCATCTTAAATGTTAGGCATTCACCACCTCTTTCCACCAAACCTTTTGCAGTGATTCATTTTCTGTCCCCTAACTCATTTAACATTTCAAAAAAAATATTCCCTGCATCTCCTCCCTACCTCCTCTTTGCTTGTTATTTCCCCATGTGTTCCCCTTCACTGATGCTTTTGTTTGTTTTAGTTCTCCTATCAGTATTCACCTCCATCCAACAAAAATTTTCTATTCTTTCTGAAGTTTGCGAATGCTCTTGTACCCCATCTTTCATTTGCCTTCTTTTTCAGCCCCTGCACCTTCCTCTTGCCCTCTTACAACTTCCACTTTTACATCTGATATTTCACACTACTCCCAGCAGAAATTTGGTTAAAATTGATTAATTTCTTGATATTAGAAGCTGTAGTTAGATAAGGCAGATCTCTGTGGTAGGAATACATTATTCATTAATGTCTGTATGAGGATAATGCCAGTTTGCCATTTCACATATTTAAGTCAAGTAAATTGTACAGTTGGTTACCATGGAGCCATGCATGTTCTCCAGGGAGAGCCATTCAGTAACTCAAAATTTTTAGCTGATCAAAGTATCGTACAAACAGGACTTAGATACATTTATGTAATAGTTAGAGTTTTACATTTATTTTTTCAGGCATATGCAGGTTTTCGTGTTCTGGACAGGAGCCCTGGTGTGCCTATATCTGTTGCCACCGGGAACTGGGGATGTGGAGCTTTCAGAGGGGATCCACGACTTAAGGTGAATGTCCAGTAATGAATGTTATTTAATGCAATTAGATGGTTCAGTGGTTTTTTAACCTCTGCTGTGGATTATTATATTGAATTGATTCAAGGATTTATTGTAAAATGAATTTGGTGCCCTCTGTTGTATATATAAACTTTTATGAAATATGCAATTTTATGAAATATGCAACTGACAGATGGCATTGGCAGGGAAAACTTTCCTGCAAATCCACTGATATATTTTTTTTTCTTAGTTGCTTCTCTTGCTTCAGCAGGTTAGTGTCAAAAACAAAAGAATAGTGGCCTCTGTGGCTCATGATTTTTCTCATAACAAGTTTTTAAAATTTTTTAATGGTATAGTGTCTACAAAAAGCCTTGTCTGCCCCCACATATTTTCTAAAGCAACACACAACTAACATTTTTTGTGGGTAGGGGAGAAAAAATTCTACCTCCAAATTCCCTGCATGTCATAGAAGGCAATTAAAGGGGGTGGGAATGGGAGGCTGTAAACCTCCCTTCTTGTATTCTAATTTTTAAGGGAAGGAACAGAAGGAGCCAAGCAGGGAATGCTCATTATTCTCAGAGGCTTCGGCTGTGGTGTCTAAATGTGTATGGATGTGACCAAGATGAGAAAAGAAGAGAGATAGATAGTATGTGTAAGAAAAGAAACCTGCTTGTTTGGACCCCAATCACTCAAAATCTTTTTCACTCCATCCTTCCATCTCCAGTTTGGTCTCCCTCTTTTCCTTATTCCCTCCACTTCTAACACATATCCTCTTTGTCAACCTCTCCTCTCTCATTCTCTCCATATGTCCAAACCATTTCAGCACACTCTCTTCAGCTTTCTCAGCCCCACTCTTTTTTTTTTCATTATTACTGCACCTCTTTTTTACCCTTTTATCACTTACTCAATCAAACCACCTCAGACCACATATTGTTCTCAAATATTTTATTTTCAGCACCTCTACACTTCTCTGCTCATCCTCATCTATTGCCCATGTCTCGCATTGATATAACATTGTTGGGACTACCGTACCTTCAAGCATACCCATTTGTCCCCTCCCAGATAATGACCTCTCTTTCCACATATTCCTCAATGTTTCCAGCACCTTTGTCCCATCACCTACCCTATGTCTGACTTCCACTTCCATGGTTCCATTTGCCAGCATGTCCACTCCCAGGTATCTAAAATGCTTCACTTTCTCCAATTTTTCTCCATCCAAACTCACCCAGATAAACCTGTCCCTCTCCCTTGCTAAAATTGATAACCTTACTTTTATTCACATTTACACTCAACTTCCTCCTCTCTCTTACTTTTCTAAACTCAGTTTCCATATTCTGCAACTGGTGCTGTGTCATTATCAAACAACAACTTACTCACTTTCCAGGCCCCTTCATTTCCTGCAGACTGCATAATCGCTCCTCTCTCCAAGACTCTTGCATTTACCTCCCTCACCACCCTATCCATAAACAAATTGAAATGCCATGTTAACTTCATACACCCATGCTGCTGACCAACCATCATTTGGAACTGCTCACTCCACTCACTCTTCTCTCTTCCTGCTCGTCCACATGCCTTACACCCTTTATAAAACCTTCTCTGCTGCCTGCATCTTTCCTCCCATGTCACATATTCTTAAGACTTTCCACAAAGCTTCCCTTTCAATCCGATCGTATACTTTCTCTTGATCCATAAATGGCGCATTCATAATAAATTGTTTATCTATGTATTTTTAACACATTCTTTAAAGCAGATGCCTAATCTACACATCCTCTAACACTTCTGAAACTACATTGTTCCTCCCCAGTCTGATACTCTGTATATGCCTTCACCGTCAATCACTATTCACTCATAAAACTTACCGGGTACACTCAACAGACTTATAACTCTGTAGTTTGAACACTCACTTTTGTCTGCCTTTCCTTTATACAGTGGAGCTACTAAACATGCACTCCACTAGTCCTCAGGCACCTCAGTATGGTCCATACACACTTTGAAAATCCTAACTAATCAATCAACAATGCATTTAACCCCGTTTCTTAAGAAATTTAACTGCAATACCATCCACTCCAGTTGCCTGGCCACTTTTCATCTTCTGTAAGGTTTTTACCATGCCTTTTTTCTTTGCTCAACCACTCTCCATGACTTTCTCACTTTACATACCACCCTAACCCAAACACCCTATATCTGCCACTCTTTCATCAGACATATTCAACACTCCTTCAAAATACTCACTCCATCTCCTCCTCACTTTATCACTACCTGTTACCACTTTCCCGTTAGCCCCCTTCACCGATGTCCCCCCCCCCCTTTTTTTTTTATGATAGCTGAGACGGCATGGGCTACTGAGGCTCCAATCGAGGCCATCAGTGGTTTCGGTGCATTACACATGACAGCTAGAGACTGAGTGTGAGCCCTACCTTGCTGGCGCAGGGGGTGGTGATGCTATTTCTTGTGGGGCTGGGTGGCATCAGGAATGGATAGGGGCGAGCAAGTGTGAATATTTACGTGTGTATATGTGTATATGCATGTGTATGTATATGTATGTATATATGTATATGTTGGTATGTATATGTATGTACTGTGCATATACGTGCATGTATGTATATATGTGTGCATGTGGGTGGGTGGGTCTTTCTTCGTCTGTTTCCTGGCGCTACCTCGCTGAAGCGGGAAACGGCAATCAAGTATAATAAATGAATAAATATGTGTGTATGTGTGCAAAAAACACGGGAAAAGGAAACACGATAAGTTCCTAAGTGCACTTTTGCGTAATTATCACATTGTCAGGGGAGGTACAAGAATGAGATAGAAGAGGCATAACAGTGGGTGATATACAAGGAAGAGATTTAGCTAAGATGCCATTGGTAAACAAGCGTTACTGGTTGATGGTGTTCGTTTGGTTTGTTCGGGTCTGGCAACATGCCAGTCATAAAATTTTTATTATGTGGACAAGAGAGGGAACTGTTTACAAATTTTGCCTTCAACAGAGCTATCCAATTTGTATAGACCATCACTAATATTAATGTATCAATTCTTTGTGTATTTGGTAATAAAAGATTCACTGATATTTCTTGTTGTAAAGGAGTTACAGCTAGTAAATGAATTGGCATTACTCCAGTCAATACAGTGATCATAATTTTTAACATGAGTGAATAAAGCATTTGATTCTTATTCTGTTCTTATACTATATTTATTTTGCTTAAGTATAACATCAAGATCCTTACCAGTCTGCCCTACATAAAACATATTCTAATTTTTACAAGTTATTTTGTAAACACATCCCACAGAATTATCTGGTGAGTTTTTTATTAAGATTTTCTTTGTAGTATTGTTATTATTGAAGGCTACATTTACATCAAAGGATTTAAGCAACCTGGGAGGTAATGTAGAATTATCACTAAAAGGGAGAACTAAAAGATTCTTGGTATCAGGCGGAGGTTTGGGTTTAACTGTATAACATGCTTTCTTTGCCAGCTTAAGGGATTTATCAATGAATGATCTAGGATACTTTAACTTAAAGCCAATAGAATGTATCTTCTCAAACTCATCATCAATAAATTCTAGACAGCATGTATGTAATGCCCTAAGAAGCATCGACTGGAATGATGATTATGGTTTAACTCTGTCATGTTGAGCTGAGTAATAATGAATATATGAACAAAAATTGGTGGGTTTTCTACATATGCTAAACTTAAACATGTTTCTATCCCTATGGATCATGCAATCTAAAAATGGTAATGTACAGTTATTTTCCACTTCCAAAGTAAAGTTGATAGAAGGTACTAAATTGTTAAGTAAAGGGGGAAATATTTGTAAATTTTTGTTTGTTGCCCATATACAAAGAATATCATCTACATGCCTAAACAAAATTGCCTTAGAGGGTAAGATATCCCTTAGCAATTTTATTTCAAAGAATTTCATGTAAAGATTACCTAATACTGGTGAAAGAGGGTTACCCTTTGCCATACCAAATTTCTGAGCATAATATTCTCCATTAAATTGAAATTAACAGTCTTTCCTCTATTCAGTATATCATTACTCCATTTCCAGTTTAGTGGGGTTGACCAGTTACAAACAGCCTCTTAAATTGCTCATACACATTCTTATCCCATGCCAAATGTATCAAAATGATAAATGGACTTATGCATTTTTGAAAGTGCTTCTTGGTTCTTCACTATACACTCAACATTAATTTGTCAGGGAAGACCAAGGTCTCCATTCATACCAACTCCAACATGATTGCTTTCATTGCATTGTTTCCCAATCATTCCTCTGCCATCACCATCTGAAATATCCGTAACCCTTTCCATTTCTCTTTCTACGTCTCTCCATCTCTTCTGTGGACTGCCTTTCCTCTTTGAAAGTTTTGTATAGTTATATACCTCCTTAACCAGCCTATCATCTGTCATACACCCAGAGAGACTCAGACATGCACTTTTCTCATGATTTTTTCCCTTCACTTAGCCTTCTATT
This sequence comes from Panulirus argus, assembly GCA_038088735.1. NCBI lineage: Eukaryota > Metazoa > Arthropoda > Malacostraca > Decapoda > Palinuridae > Panulirus > Panulirus argus. Next base: position 24,596 of record JAYMFT010399128.1, read on the forward strand.
ATCTTTGTTCTTAATGCTATCCTAAATCTGCCAGTACTAAACAAGTTTTCTCTCTCTCTGTTGCTCCTATTTTTTTTGTCTAATCTTAACCGTAAGCACCTGGGTCTAACATCAGTACTTCAGCATTGGGACAAGACCTTCCTTATGATTCTTGCATGTTGCATTTAAATGTTTCTGTCACCAGAACTTTCAGTGCATCTCTTTTACATGACTACTTTTAGCTTCAGGTTTTCCCCACTATCATCCTTGGTAGACTTTACTCCCAAATATTTGAAGTCACCCACAACTTCCAATTTTTCACCATTCAAATTGATCATACAGAATGCTCTCCTTTCCTTTTCAAACCCTAGCACTTAACTTTTATATGCATTCACTTTCAGTATCATCATCCTAAGTGTATCATTGAAATGAATGACAGTGCATTTCATGAGAAAAGATTTCAAAGTAGTTAATAAGAAATGCAGTTATTGATGAATTAAGCTCTACTGATATGAGAAGCTTTATGCAACAGGTACATATAGCTAGACATTGGGATTCGAGTCAAAGATAACAGTTGGATGGATGGATAGGTAGATAGACAGATGGATGGATGGAAGATAGATGGATAGATAGATAGGGAGATAGATATTAAGGATAGATAGATTGATAGATTGTCGGATAGATAGGTTTTAGGGTTGCGTATGTAGATAGATAGATATATATTAATGTAGAACGGAATTATAGAAAGTTTGGAAAAGGGGATATTGGCGTCATGTTTTCCTCATGCATTCCTCAGCAGTGGAACTGGTTTAAGTGTAATCCCAAAGTGCAGAAGAACATTGGGAATAAGTTGGTAGCATTGAATCAGTCATTGAAGAACATAAGATGTGTTGTCACTGAGGTTCTGGAAGAAGAGTTTGTATGGGCTAAAATATTTTATAATGGGGAAACATTATATTAGAAGTTGATATATTTCTTCACTTCACATTTTCATCCTTATGGATTTCTGCTACATTCTTCTGTGGGTATTCCATAGCTAAACACACTTTTCTTAGAAACTTTACCAAACCAGCTTCTATCCTTTAACCATTCAGTTTTTATAATGTTTACCAAATTGGAGGTGGAAGGATGGAGTGAAAAAAGTTTTGAGTGACTGGGGTGTGAACATGCAGGAGGGTGAGAGGTGTGCATGTAAGAGAGTGAATTGGAACGATGTAGTATACTGGGGTCGACTTACTGTCAGTGGACTGAACCACGGCATGTGAAGTATCCAGGGTAAACCATGGAAAGGTCTGTGGGGTCTGGATGTTGATAGGGAGCTGTGGTTTCGGTGCATTACACATGACAGCTAGAGACTGAGTGTGGTGATGCTATTTCCTGTGGGATGGGGTGGCATCAGGAGTGGATGAGGGTGAGCAAGTGTGAATATGTATACGTAAAAATAGTAAAAATATATTAAGTTACTTTAATTTTCTTTACTCATCAGAATTTTATAACATACAAGTAAAATACTTTTTGTTTCATATCTCCTTCAGTGGTGGTGACCCTGTAAACAAAGAAAAGAGTTAGCCAACACTCCTTCTCACCATACCTTCTCTGCTCATTCTCCTATCATTTCTTGCCTTCAAAGTAACTGTAGCCATTTAATTATGTTTGCCAGGAATATCAAAATTTACCATACCGGTGATCAGGGAGAAAACTGTGATTCAAGATGTATGAGGATAATGGAGCTGAGGAGGAATTCAAAGACTTTGGGATGTACAAACATATGCTTCCACGAAGAAAGAAAAGTTCTTGTTTTTAAACAGAAATGGAACAGACAAGCAAGCACACATGCAAGTTTGGATGCACAATTTTTCAGTACATAGGGATGGATGCCATTAGGTCCATAAGTCTTGCTTGTGTCCAGAGAAAAAGAATTGCTCTTTCGACAGTTCAAAAAAGAGCTTATGGGAAGAGGAACATCAGGGGAGGAATAAATGTTAGAGTTATCTATGATAGAGTCAGAGGAGAAATAGGAAACAAAGAAAGTTGCTTTGTCTATCAGAGAGAAAGCTATAGTACTGTCAAGAATGAAAAAGTGAAGGAAAGGTAAAGTGACAGTTGTTGATGATGCCTTTGGCTAAGGATCAGGGCCTATCAGCAGATGAAGAGATGTTATCTCACTTTCTTAAAATGAAGGAATGTTTTTTCTCAAGATTATGCACAATGATAAATGCTGAATGGGAGTTGGAGGAATAAGAGTTTTTTCAAGCCTGATATGCCTGAATGGCCTCAGAACAGGAACAACTGAACCATGCATTGAAGAAATGGCTGCCTTGGAGGAAGAGGGGATAAATGCTTCCATCTCCACAATAGCCTCTAATATAAGTTTATCAGAGACAAGAATCAGCACAAAAGAGACAGTAATTAACCCAAGGAAAGTAAAAAAATAATTTCTGTAAGTTATCCGTCAGCTTTGTTGAAGTGCCAATATTTATGTTTAGAAGGGGCTGCTGGACGGGTTGCTGTTAAAATAGATACATTTATGAGAGTGTGGTCAGATGAACCAAATGGAGCGATCTTGTACGGCTACAGTGCAAAGAATTAGAGGTGAAAAATAGATCAAGAATATTAGGAGAGTGCTCACTGCAGTCAAATTATAATGGGTGGGGTGAGTGATAATTTGCTCTACAGCACTGAGAATGGAAAATGTGAGGCCTTCAACTCTCCCATTATCCATGTGGTAGGAGGTCAACCATTTCCTAAGGAGAATGTTGAAATACCCCTAGGAAGAGGATCACAGCTTGTGGGTGAGAAGATGTCACTGACACATGACCAGGGTTTAAACAGTTGAATACATTTATAAAATTTGTAGAATTAGGGTAACAGTAGGTAAAATAGAAGAAATCAGTGGTAGCTGGGTAACAGATCTTGAGCCAAATAACATCAAGGTTTGGGGACCTAAGGTCCTTGAGGTGTGCCACATTTGTGTTGATGTTGAAATAAGCACAGATACCACATTTGACCTGGATATGAGAGATGAGTTCATGAGAACATCTTTAGACTTTTGGGTCTCAGGGAGAAGGAATATATCATAAGAGGTACTAGATAGATGGTGCTCAACAGAAGAGAGGTTACTAGAAATACCACAAATGTTGATGGAGTGAACAGGAAGAGAGAAAGAGAGACAGGTCTATCTGAGAGGGAAAGGCTGTGCAAGGGACTGGTATTACTACAATGTGAGCCCTTCCTCTCACTAGCAGTAGAGTCAAGCTGGAACTCAGAGATTCTTAGCGCCCCATGACACCGGAGACCAGGGACCATAAGCTTGTTGGACTTTATCATGATTACTTTAATAATGATTGTGCAGACATGAGGTGGCAAGAAAGTTTATGAGAAGAAAATAAGTGAGATCTGAGAATATGTATGGTGCCTGTAAGAAGATGGCAGGACTAGCCTATTAGTCTTGTTCTGATGAAACAGAGTAAAACCAGCAATCCTAACATGAAGGAGGTATGATGGTTCTTGGCACCAATTCAATCCTCCTAAGTCAGGATGGTAATACCATCCTAGATGGCTGCTGTCAACAGCCTACTACCTTAGGGACTGTTCCAATGAGATATTCCTTAAGTCAGATGGGGTAGTACTGGGAAAGACCAATACATTACCGCCTGAGCCTTCCCTCTCACTGGCAGCTGAGTCACATAAGAAAGTATGGTCACAGGAGTATACCTTAAATCTACAGGGGTTGTGGGGGGTGCCATTACTCCACTACATGAGCCCTTCCTCTCACTGGCAGCAGTCACACAAGAAAGAATATACATGAAGCACTCTGTCCATCCACACTTTCTTGTTTTTTGTCTTCTGCTATCCCAATGCTTGTACAACAACAACTACTACTACTACTTCTACCAGATTACCTGAGTATATATCCCTCTCATTCTGTTAGTTTAATTGGATACTATATTACTTTCACTACAGAAAAGGAGGCTTTGTTGGTATCTTATGTGCTGGAAAAATTTGAGATGCCCAAGGCACTGTCACCCCAGAACACAGTTCATGGGCCCTTCACCCACAACCTTAAATCAAACAGTCAGTTGGTCTTTCTTTATTGTTCATTTGTATATTTCATATGCAATTTACAGCATATTTACTCCCTAATCCAGCAGCCCCTTCTATCTTTATGAAACTCCCACAGCACTCATGAACTGGCCTCTGTCCACTGGGCAGGACTAGAGGTCATAAAGTATGTAATCATGTACATGTATCTATGTGGGAGAGTGCATGGTTTAGTGTCTTTATTGTGGTTGTTGCATTATGGGCATAAGGGGTCTTGGGAAGTGTTGAATCAATGTTTGAAGAAATGAAGAGATAGGTGATGTCCAGAGCACAGACAGGAAAGTGTGACTCGTATTTGTCTGGTAAGTGTGGTTCCTACTATATGTATAAATGACAAGGTGATGCTTAAAGCTGAGTTGGGAGGGCAGCTGTTTACTGCATGTCAGGTCATTTCAGTGTGTATGTGTTTACAGCAAACATATAAAATACAAACATTAAATAAAAATCTTGCTAATGCAGGAAATGATGATCAAGTATGAAAAGTAATAAAAGGATGTATATTCCTTTCCATCTACTTTATAAATCTAGGTCAACATTAATAATCATGAGCATAATGATGAAGCTAATAAATAATGTTTTGTTACTATTATGATAACATTATTCATGGAGTAATATGGCAAAGATCAAGTCTATACTGCATCTTTTTCTCCAGCTATGTAAAATGTACATTTTCTTTTAATTTCAGGGTTTATCATATCTGAAATTTACCACCATAAAACAAAAATAAAAGATTAACATTCTAAGATACAGAATTGCAGTATTTTCACATTTTTTAAAAATCACTGTATTTCATATGTTTGATTCATTCACTGAGGATGCTCCTTTTTCTTTCTTGAATATGCTTTTGCCATATTGACTATTTTCATAGTTGTGACCATGTTAATTAGTGGAAATACTATTTGACATGTATCTTAACTGTACTATTGCAGGCCTCAGTAGTATAGCAGATATTAGGCAGAATTCCAACTGCATTCAAAATGAAAAGAATGACAACTACCCGGAATAATTTCAGAGGAAGAAAATGATTACTAACTAAAGGATGGGAGGGGAAGATTAAAAGGGATGGGGTAATAAGAGGGCTTGGAATCAAAAGTAACAGTGAGGCTTGAAATATCTTTACTAGGCCCTGGTTAAAGACTGGACTAGGGCAGCATACTCCTCCTATCATTGTGCTTATAGTGCTTGAGTGAAACCCAACGCTTTATTTTATGATAATAGAGTCAAAAAATATGAAATATAAAATCAAGCCTACTGGGTCCACACACAGTAAGAGATTCATATATATTTTTTCCTGCAGTGCACTCATAGTCGTTCAATATCATTTGTGCCATCCTGTTTTTTCATTAATAGGTTTTACAAGGTACCAGATCACAAATCTGTGACAACAAAGCATTTTCACACATTTGTAATGCTTGTTAACCAGAAGAAACCTACTTTGAAGTAAAAGCTCATTTTAGAAATAAAGTTATTTTGCAACTATGAAATTCTCCCAATTCATGCTGCCACTCAAGATAGGATGGTACAAAAATCATGCTTAGTCATACTGATATATCTAAATAAAATTCTGCAAAATATCTTAAAAAAGAAAAATATAACAAATCATTACTAACTACTACCAAAGCATCTTTACATGCATACATGCATTTATCTTCATGGGTTATGCAACGAAAACAAACACATAAACAACAGGTATCCTATCAGAGGCAATCCAAAGCACCTATTTTCAGTCTAACTACAGTAAATCTGAGAAGGTATACGTCAAACATGATCAAAATCTATCTCTGTCATTCTGTTATCATAAGTTTTTGCATATATAGTCCTTGTGCCTTTGAACTATAACATCATACTTTACAGCACTCTAAAACATGGCAACTTATGAAACACAGAGTTATACCACTTTTGTGTAACATATTAGCTTTTAGCACATTTAAGAAAGGGTGGTATATGGCAAGTCAAGAGAAGAAACTCCTGCATGTCACAGATGAAACTGACAAATTTGCTCAGGTCTGACAAATTTACTTAATTTTTTTTTATAAAAAAGTCAACAAGAATGGGGAAAGCAAAGCAGTTGATCTTATCTATTCTGATTTTCAAAAAGCATTCATTAAAGTTCCATATCAAAGGTTACTAACTAAAGTTAAGTTGCATGGTATAAATGGGGTTACACGCAGATGGTTAGGAAACTGGCCAACTTGCCATAAAGTAAGAAATTACAGGTCAAACCTGAGAATGGTTAGACATAACAAGTGGCGTGCCACAGGGATCGGTCTTGGGACAAGTTTGCTTTCTCATATATATTAATGATGCTGATAATGGGCTGCATTGTATGATATCTAAATTTGCAGATGATACTAAGATGGAAAATAAATTTACTACAGAAACTGAATATTTACAGCTTCAAACTGACATAGACAAACTGATGGACTGAGCTAAAAAGGTGGCAGATGAATCTTAATACCAGGTGAGCATCATTAATCCAAAAATCTGAAATCCAAAATGCTCCAAAATCGAAAACTTTATGAGCAGCGACAAGACATTACAAGCGGATAATTCCGCACCAAAACATATTATTTTTTAATCGTATTAATAGTATTTCATATTTTTTTACTGCTAAGTACTTATGTGTGAATAAGAGTAAGAATATGTTTGCTTATCAGTAACATAAGTCTCTATATTTCAATTAAGGCCCAGCCTTGATGTGGACTTTGTCCTTAACTGGAGCCTTCAACATAAAAAAAAAATATATAAATTCAGTCAGTATATGAAGGTGATGCCAAACAAGCACAGACTGTCCACAAGGGTGGCTGAGGTTGTGACACCTTAGCTTTCTGATGGTTCATCATTACATAAATTTTGTTTCATGAACATTAATATTGAAAATACTGTATAAATTACCTTCAGGCTATGTGTATAAGGTGTATATGAAATGTTTAATGGATTTTTTATTTAGACTTGGGACCCATCCCCAAGTTATCTCATTATGCATCCATCATCCATCATGACAAATGTGGAAAACAGGATGGTATGGAAACAAACAGGTTAGAGCCGAGACATACCTCAATGTTTCAACCGTTCAATGGTCTTCTTCTGGAGATAATAATTCCAGAATTCAGTCAGACTGTGTTCCCTAGCAAGTGATGGTCACCCAGTTGTATGCCTTGGCATGTTGCCCTCTGATTGGATCACTTGTCCTGCTGCCTCCACTGGTTCACAGTGATCTACCCTGCCTTACGTGACCAGCAGATGAACCCAGACCATGTGTTAATATCATCTTTGGTAGCAATGTAAGCAGCTTACATCTCTGCCAAAGACAATGTTAAAACAAGGTCTGGATTCATCTGCTGGTCACGTCAGACAGAGGAGATTGCTGTGAGAAAGTGAAGGCACTAAGACAAGGGATCCAATCTGGGAGCAACACGCCAAGGTGTCCAAGTGGAATTAATATATCCTAAGGAAGACCGTTGAATGGCCGAAAAGTTGAGGTAAGTTTCAGCTCTGACCCATTTGTTTCCATACCACCCTGTTATCTCTTTATGTAAATGCAAATATTACAAAATTAAAAAATCAGAAACACTTATGATCCCAGACATTTTGGATAAGGGATACTTAACCTGTACTGAAATGTGCAGAGCTTTGCATATCAGCAGTAAAAATGAAATGGCAAACTACAATATGAACTCTGTTAGACTACAAAAGGTATATGAGGAAAAGGACCTGGAAATAATAATCAACGGTAACTTAAAGCCAAGTAAGCAGTGCACAGAAGCAATGAAAAAAGGCAAACAAACTTTTTGGATTCATAGACAGGGCTTTAGAAATTTAAGTTTCAGGAAATTATCCTCACTCTTCACAATTCACTGGCAGACCCTCATCTTGAACACTATGTTCAGTTTTGGTCACTCTTCCTGTGGAAAGACATGGACAGTATGGAGAGAGTACATGGGCAAACTACCAAGTTGACCTCTTGCCTGAGAAACAAAACCTGTGTGAGCCAACTAAACAAATTAAATCTATTCAACTTAGAGAAGGTTAAGAGGTGATCTAATACAAGCATACAAAATCATTAAAGGCTTCAATAATTTCAATATAATGAGATCAGATTCATCTGATATTACTTAAAGTAAGGGGTAAATGTTTTTCTCTGAATGTAGCAAAATACTTTTTCTTCAAAAGAATTGTTAACATATGGACTGATGAATCAATCAGAGTGGTTAAAAGCAGTACCATGCATATGTTTTCAGCACAGACTTGTAAATGTTTGGCTTCAAATCCATGAATGATATTATTTGTAGGTCTTCCTCTCTGAAAAATCTGCATGCCTTTCTACTTCTACCACATTAATCCATGAGCTTCCGTTCTCTTTCCCTATCACAAACAATCTTTTTACTGTTTCTTACAGTTTGAGTTCAACTATATTCAGCTGAAGAGAACCAAGATGGTGGGAACAAGGAGGAATGGACTCCCTGCTTGCTCATATTATAGCTTTCTAAGAGCAGGGATAGACAAAGCTAGCCAAGTGGGGCCTTTCCCTTGAAGGCTGAGGCTGGGGTTGTCTGAATGTGCATGGTTTAACCAGAATGAAAGGAAGGGAGAGACAAGGGTTTTATCTGATAAGAGAAACCTAGATGTTCTGCTACTTGGCAAAACAAATGTTGACTGGTAAGGGATTAGAGTGGTGTGAAAATAAAGTTTGTGGTAAGTATAATGACATGAATAAAAGAAGGGGGTGTCACTTCTGATGTGGATTGAGATATGGGAATGGGCTAAAGAGTGCAAAGAGGTGAGTTTACAGTTGATAAGGGTTAGACTGAATGAAGACAAAGAATGGTGGGAGACTGTTAGTGCTTATGCACCAGAGAGCAAGAGGAATGAAGAAAAAAGTGCTTTTGCAATTTTGATAAATAAATCTTATGTTAGCCCTTGGAAAAAGAAGTGAAAATAAGTCAGCTTGATAAAATGACTTATGTGTAGAGATACAAAGAGAGATTAAGTGAAGAGTAAAAGATATTATGGGAGTGGCATGCCTTTAGACAATGGCACTTCTATCTGATCACCAGTATGACTTCTGTTAGGTGAGATCCACTCGTGATATTCTTTCCTATCTTGCTAGTGTCAGGTCATCATCCCCGAAAGATTTTTGGGAATATTATGAAGTTGCCCTCGACATATTGAAAGTTTTTGGCAGGGTATGGCATTGGGGTCTCATCTCTAAGCTCTCCTCTTTTGGCTTCCATCCCTCCCTTTGTTTCCTCATACCTAGCTTCAACTCTGGCCAATCTATCTCCGTGGTTGTTGATGGATCAGCCTCCCTCCCTTTCTCCATTAACATTGGTGTCCCTCAACATTCTGTTATGATCCCTATAATTTTTTCTCCTTTTAAAGAAAGATTTCTTCTCTTCCACATCTTTCAAATCTGCTCCTTCTCTCAATTGATCGCTACCTTGTCTTGACACAACTTTCTCATTAAACTCAGACTTGGACAGGATTCCTCAGTGAGGTAGATGTAATCTGGTTAAGTTTAATGCCTCTAAGACCAAGTTTATACCCACCTCTGTATCAAAAATTTATACGTTCAACCCTCATATGGAATTATGACCCTCGTTTGATGTATGTTTTTTCATATATGCTTTTCCTGTGTAAGGGAGCACTCCA
>JAYMFT010399129.1:0-19066 GCA_038088735.1 Panulirus argus
TACTAGTTTCATGGAGACAATCCACTTCTTCAGGTGCCAATAATCAACAAAGTTATTTAAATCCCGACATCACTCCCATGTTGGAGTACACGTCTGCTCCAAACCCTCAGATACCAGTGTCTGGTAGATATATACATACATACACTTGCATGTACATATATGCACTTGTACATATTCATACTTGCTCGCATCCATCCATTCCTGACGCCACCCCGCCCTACAGGAAATAGCATCGCCACCCCTCTGTCAGCGAGGTTGCGCCAGGAAACAGAATAGAAGGGCACATTTGCTCACACCCAGTCTCTACCATTTACCTTCCTAACTACCCCACCTATAAACAAATTAAACAAATATGGGGACATTAAACACCCTTGCCGCAGACTGAACTTCAATGGGAGCCAATCACTCCTCTCTTTTCCTACGTTACACATGCCTTACATCCTTGATAAGAATTTCTCACTGCTTCCAGCAGCTTACCTCCAACACCATATATTCTTAAGACATTCAAGAAGGCCTCTTTGTCAACCCTATCATATACCTTCTTTAGATCCATAAATGCTACATACAAATCCATCTGTCTTTCTAAGTATTTCTCACATATATTCTGCAAAGCAAACACCTGATCCACACATCCTCTACCACTTCTAAAACCACACTGCTCCTCCCCGTTCTGATGATCTGTAAATGCTTTCACTTTCTCAATCAATGCCCTCCAATACAATTTTCTAGGAATGCTTAACAAAATTGTACCCCCATAGTTTGAACAATCACCTTTATCCCCTTTGCCTTTGTACAATGGCACTATACATGCATTCCGCCAATCCTCAGGCACTTAACCACAACCCATACTTACATTGAATATTCTTACCAACCAATCAACAATACAGTCACCCCCTTTCTTAATAAATTCAACTGCAATTCCATCCAATCCTGCCGCCTTACCGCACTTCATCGTCCCAAGGCTTTCACCACTTCCTCTCTCTCCACCACACCACTCTCCCTGACTCACACTCTGCACCCCACCCCAACCAGTACACCCTACATCTGCCACTCTGTCATCAAACACATTAAACAATATATATATATATATGTATATATATATATGTAAGGCGAATATGTCTAAAAAATAATATTTATATGTATGCAGAACCTTCACTTCACCATGAAGAGGTATATGCACAGTCACCACTGGAAAGAGAAAGTATGAACAGTAAGTGGGGCAGGTACGAGTGTTGAAGTTGTTAAACACACATAGACAACAGTGAGGCAGGGCTTCACTAATCCCCGGGGAGAGCAGTTGGATGGTAAGGTCCGCTGATTTGACCTGACATGTCTGATGTTCTTCACCTTACATGGTGTGTGGACAGGGTTATTCTGGGAAATACTTCTTAATTATTAATTCAGTTAACAGTTTGTCACATTTAGAATGGCCAAAGGACATATTTACATTATGGTCAAATGTATCAGAGATCAATCATGATTCAATTACATTTCTTTCACTGAAACAATTTGATTTAGCTATGGTCTTAGCTCCTTCCCATTTGATATGGTGATCAAAGGTAGCTTTAAGTTGGAATAAGCTGCTGCTCTGTTGGGCCATCCTAACACCATACTTATGTTGTGAGATCCTAGTCTCCAAATCTTTCCCTGATTGTCCAATATGAAATTGGTTACAGTCTTTACAAGGGACTTAATAAACAACACCTGTATTATTTGATGGACTATTTTTAATGAATCAGTACATTGGCCAGAAGCTAAGATACCCAATAAATATACTTAACCAGTGTCAGAATATAGCAAGGAAACATTTCTGTAGTGGCCAAAATAATAAGCCAGAACATCAGAGTAACCAAAGAACCCATTCTTCCCTTCCATGAGAATTGTCTCAAATGTGTTCACATTCTCAAAAAACTTAAAGTACAAGTATTATTCAAATATGACAGTGCCATCAAGAAAGCCCTCATCAAACACTCTAAAGATGTTAAGTATTAATCATCAGGGAATACTCCTCAGAGTATGTGATGGTTGATAATGGTAAATGTCAGTGGGATTCCTAGCGTTTTATACTGGGATTGCTCCTACTGTATTTATGGTAGTTTTGAAACCATAATAATTAACTGCTGAAAAAGGTAAATGAAAAATTGAAATATGGTGAAAAAAATGAGCTCAATAATAATGTAACATATACAATAACATGGAGCAGACAAGAACAATATATAGATTATACAGGAAAGAAAATTTAGATCACAGAACACAGGCATGTATCCTCAGGTGCTGCAGCAGCAGTACTGTTGCATAATATGTTGTAAGAGAGACAACTGTGGTGACAAGTCTAGGGTGTAATGTCTCCTGTGGTTCACATTCCATTACTTTCAATATCTCTTTTCCCTCACCTTTTTTTCTTCCTCTTCTTCTTCTTCTTCGTCTTATTATTATTATTATTATTATTATTATTATTATTATTATTATTATTATCTTTGTATAGTTCAGTGATTACTAACATACTTTATGGCTGTAATAGAGGTTCACTCATATTACCCAGTCAGTTGTAGAGGTGCAGTCATGGTGTCTCAGCCTATGTGTTCATGGTGTGAGGGGCTGGTCAGAGGTGTCTTGAGGATTAAGTTCGGGGGCCAAAAACTTCTGCAAGAGGAATAGAGGAAGTTACATATATGTGAAGCAATACATACGTTATTAGCATAAGCATACATTGACTCTTGATCAATCCATTTCCTAAATGGTTCACATTGGAGTTTACTAGTGATAACTTACCCTTGCATGCTCACAGTCCACTTTTAAGCAACTCTGTAACAATAACCACCCTAACAGTTTGTGGTGAGTGGATAAAAGTCCCAAGTGAATATTTATGATAACATTAGGTACAAAAAGATATATGATTGACTACAATGGTGATCATCAACAGAAGAAAAGGGTTGGTACTCATTTAAGGGAAATCTGAATAATATTGTATATTATTTCATTTCAAGAAAACTACAAAACATGATACAGCTAAGAGGATGGTGGTGGCTTTAGTGAAAGTGAATCTGTGAAATACAGTACAGCCCAATGTTATGACTTAAAGTGAAACATGAAAAAGCAATTGGAGAATGACTAGGAGAGTAAAAGCAGTGAATTAGAACATCTTTAGATTTAGAACTAGAGTTAGAAGAGAAGTCACAAATTCTCTCTATATTTCAAGTAGGGCCCGGCCTTGATGTGGATTTTTGTCTGTGACTGGAGCCTTCAACATAAAAGAAAATGGAGCCTTCAACAACAAAAAAAAAAAAAAAATAGTGGCAGTTTGTCAGAGAAATCTGGGAATTAAGAAGGAGATTGTCATCTCTGGACTCTGTTCGAAGACTGAAAATCAAATGTTAATATTGAGTTTTACATTCAGTGACTCACAAGGACTTGGACAGTGAAGATCCTCTCCCACATAGGAGTTGGCAAAGGTTGGCAATGAGGGTGGTGTCCGTTTGCTGTGGCAGAAACTGAAGGAGTTACTAGATAAGTCTGGTATGAAGGAGGAACTGGAGAACCTTTGAGGACAGCTTCTTGATATATAGACTTTGGGAAAGTAATGTTACTTGGTTATATCATTTACTAGTTTTTGGTATTGTTATATTTGTTCTGATGTGTTCTGATACCGTTGACACACTGGGTAATTTGTCTGAATTTTGGAATTTATGAAAGCTGTGTTGTACATAATGACATTTACTGATAGGTCTGGGTACTGATAGTGTATGCTTCTCATTTGGCTGGTAAAGTGTTGAGTCTACCTAACATAATTACTAACGATTAACAATATTCATATAGTGATTAGCATTGCTAACTATGGAATGACACATGGACCTACCTGGGTTAGAACCCTGGGTGGAACATTGGACCCAAAGCTAACCCAGCCGTTCATCCTCTCCTTGGGGCTTGTTAAATGTGTACTTGGCTTAGGCTGGGTATACAAATGTTTATAGTGTATATGAGATAGCCGTGATTAGGAAATTAAGTTGCTTGTGCTGTCCCAGCTACTTTAAAGAAAATAAACGCAACTCCAAAGACAACAGTTCTATACAAGGGTCAAGCGTGTTCTTTGTAACTTCTTATTTGTACATTACTACACATGAAGGATAACATGATAGTTTTGGGTTACTATAACCAAGACTTATTGTGCTGATAAAAATATCATTGATATTAAGAAGCAGTATTCCATATACAGAAAATATTTTTGGTGAGACTTTGGTGCACACCATACCTTCCCCAATGGTCAGAAAACTCTTATTTTGAATACCAGGATTTGGGGGAGGTTGGTAGGAAGGGATGTCTAGGGGTTTGTCAAGAGATGACTGTGTACAGGACACTCCATGGGTGTAGAATGACATTTTAATTGTATACTAGTTAAATGATGGATGATCCTCAGGGCAGTGAGGGGTGCTTAAAGAGGAAGAGAAGAATGAACACATGAAAAACAAGTTGGATGAGGATATACAAAGAACTGTTATAGAAAAAATTTACTACATGATATAACAGCAACTTGGAATGAGAGAATATGTGTTATTACCTCTTTATATTGTATGAGGAGGGAGTTTTACACCCAAGGGGCCACATTTTTTTTTGGACATTCTCTACCACGATACAACCTTTTAAACTTGTTTGCTTTGTGTGTGTGTTTGAGAGAGAGAGAGAGAGAGAGAATGAGAATAAGAGAACCTTTAAGGGGCTACAGTACCATTATTAGCTGGAGCACTGTCGTAGAGGAGGGTGAAGCCAGTCTGAACCCCTGACCCGTCGCTACTGAACTTGACCACCGCCATATTGCTAGAGGTCACCACTGGGGGCGGCAGGCTCTTCCCACAATACCTCCTTTTGGGACATTCATTTGATAGATAAAGGTAATACTTTACAAGTGATTAAGAGAGAAACTGCTAAATATTTTCATTCCTCTTATAAATGTATTTTGCATGAATTATATACAGGAAATCTTCTATTGTATGATATAGAAAAAGTAATTACCCTTTATGTTTTATGCCAAAGTGGGAGACTTCTAAGATCTCAACAGAGTCATAAAGACAAGAGACTGACTGTTCAAGGTCAAATCTGAGCCAGGCAATGCGAACACTGGTGTCTGGAGGCATCACAAGTCTCCACTCACAGTTCTGGTTGTTGAGGTAGTGTCTGCTGGTCGACCCCACGCTAATGGTGCCTTGAGATGCATTCACCACTGAGGAAGGTGAGAGAGATTGGTATGGAAGGTCATAGATAACATGATGAACAGCTTTATGAGGAAACACTGATGAGCCTAATATTGACCTGGTTCAGGGGGGGGGGGTAACAGAGGGCATTAGTGACCATAATCCCTATCCATGTCTATTATATAAATATAATATAATAGGAAATATTTTTAACATGAACAAGGATTACGGACCCACTGCCACTATAGCTGGACTTTTCAAATTAGCAACTGTCTTAAAACAAAAAAAAGCTCTGCCATGGTGTCTTCTACCTAGCAGTAGATGGCATTAGCTCATCTTAAAGCCTCACTATCAGGAATGCACCAGAACTTATCAGAACTTATGAAAGAACCTGTGAGGTTCTCTCTCTCATGAATGCTGTTGATAGTGTTGTGCTTGATGTTTTTTTTTATCTTTCTTTTTTTTATCTTTCTAAATCAAGAGACAATGGAAGCTTCAGCTATGTGCTTGTTCCTACACATCTTGCAGTGTGACCCGGGTAGGGTTACACTTTCACAAAAGAGATTTAGAAAGGGTGATGTAATTTACTAGGAACTCTGATCACTGAATATTGGGTTAATGAAGACTTCAAAACTATTACTCACATAGTACTGGCAGAAACAGTAGTGAAACATAGTTCCATCAAGGAAAAATTGAATAGATGGAGGAGGCAATGAAAGAAGACAAACATTGATAAGGGAAAATATCGAGGAACTGTGGTAGCACAGATGGAGCAGCTTCTTTGTTCATTCATTTACTGTGTTAAAAAAGTAAGGTCTAAGACAGCATTGTGTATTGTTAGAATTAAGGTGGTATCTGATCCTTCAAACCTCTAACTTTTGTTTTGGATTAATGAAAACATCCTTGGCAAATGCTGTCACAGTAGTTTGTCTTAAGATAGCCCTAGAATTTTACCTCTAGCATCATAGTATGAATGTCCTTTCCTGTTCCTGTTAGGAATTACCTTGAGTTCCAAAAAATGACAAAGTAGAACCGAGTTCCTATTCCACTAATCCATGCATAGACATTCAGGCCATTCAGGGAGCCTACTTTGAGCGCTCTAAATTTTTTCAAAGTAAATGTGCTGGTCACTCGGGACACTCAATGAAGAACACCCTGTGCAAGCAGGCAGTGTAGCTGTTAGGAGCATGACAGTATGCATGGGGTGTTGAACTATCAGTCCGGATCTGAAATCCAACGACCATCTTTCTAACTGCAACAACATTAATATACACAATTGGAGCTGGAATTACTGCAGTTGCTTGCACCAGACTTGCCCTTCAGTGGATCCTTGTTAAAGGATATAAGGTGCAATCTTTCTGATTGCATGGCCTTGGATAAGTCTCAGTGTTATTTTTTGTCCCTACCTCCCCATACTAGGAGTGGGTAATTTATGCACCTGCTGCCTTCCTCTTTTCTATAGCCACAGAAATTATGCATTCTGAGATCATTAACTATCTCCTGCAGAGTCTTTTAAGTTGTTGGATGAGGTTCCATCATCTTGACACTGGGAGGGATACTGTGTGAGACTGTGCCTTACGGCCTTTTAAGAAGCTGTGTGTTTTCTTGTCTGTTAGATATCAGAGTTAACAATTTCTAATTCTCCATGTAAAAGTTCGGTTCAGTTTTCTTAGCCATACTATTATCCCAACGGTTACTCTCTGAACCTCATCATACAGAATACAAATGTCAGAACTTTCAATATTTGGCCTCAAAATAATATTTTCCTGTTCCTAGGAGAATATATATTAGTATGGCAAGATGGACTCTTCCATCCAGCAGAATCTCCTAGTTGAATATTTTACTGCAGTAATTGCCAATCTTTGATCATATCTCCACATATAAAGCATATACATCACTAAGAATTAGTGACTGATTCCTTCTTCCTGTAATGATCGCATCTCCACTTGATAATTCATCTGATCTCGCTATCAGGCTTAATAATTGGTTCTGAAAAGTTACAATGAATGTAGAAGCTTGAGAAGGTTAGGTGAACAGGTGTTTGGCATTCATGCACTCCTTAGATAGCTAAACTTAGTTGTGTGCTTCTTTTATGTTTGCTGGGTAGTGAGGGCTTCAGCTGGGATGACACCATAAATCACAGGGCCATGGTAACATGATGGACTTTAAGGTAAGGTAGTGGCACCAGGGACATTTTACTTGTTTATGTGGAAAAACTGTCATTGTAAAGTCGAGTCTAAAATTGGCCAGAGGTTCCAGCATTAAAGTGCTCATAGATCAACCTTTCTATATTCAAAAATATGTTTCTCTTAGTTAAAATCACTTTTCTGCATGATAGATCAACAATTAGCCAGAAAGTCTTTCAAAATAAGAGAACAGTTATGGTGTGTGGAGGGAACAGAATTCTGAAAACATGGATAAATTATAATCAGTGAGAATTAATTAATGATAAGAACAGTTGCTCAACAGAATACCACAAATAATACCTTGACTTACCTTGCATTGTGTTGCACGACTGAGGAGGCGGCTCGACTGTTGTAGTGACCACCTCTGGAGTAAATGAGATTATAGTTTGTAAACGCCAATAATTATCAGCTGAGGACATGAGGTTATGTTTACTAAAAATATCGTTGGCATCTAGAATAGTTAATATGACTGAAAGTAAAACAGAACAACTACAAAACATTAGATTAGTTATCTTGTACTATTCTCTCTGTGTATGATTTGTTTTCACCCAATTTCAATTATTTTCCTCTGTCATATACTGCTCTCCTACTTTGCAAAATATATAACCAACTTAGCCTGAATTAGTATAATAAGGCTGTAACATCCTCAAGCTGAAGTCATCTGCTGGGAAACATCAAGGTACACCTCAGGCAATGGAAGAGTTCTTCTCACACAGATAAACAGTGTGTTTAGGGGGTGGGGGAAAAGGATGTTAAAACCCTTACATTTTCCATTTTTAATGACTTAAAACAGCTCACGAACCACTCTACTCATGTTCCAATCCATCACAGCTACCCTGCCAGCACTTTCAAACTGTTATCACTCTTAACTCCCTGCTTGTCTCTCGTATCTAACTTCCTACCTGTCCCATCTCTTCTATAACTGTCAATGGATCAACCACTCCCTCTGTCTCCCTATCAACACAGTGTCCCTCAGCATTCTGTCCTGTTGCCTATGCTCTTCACCATTTTTAGCATCAGAGTTTTCCATTAGATAATCAAGTTTACTCACTTGTATGCTGATAACTGATCATTGTAATCCTCTACCTCCTTCAAATGAGCTCCATCCACTTTTGCTCGATGTACATCAAGTCTCATCAGAACTAACTTTATAAACTGATTTTTTTTCTACATTGGAAGCTCTGGTCATGGACAAAATTCCATAACAAGACTGGGCCTTAAGTGAAATATATGAAGGATTATGAAGGGAAAAAGAAGAGACAGGGAAAAGTATTTACAAAGTTTGGAGGAAGTGAAAACCTGTCT
Source organism: Panulirus argus (assembly GCA_038088735.1). Classification (NCBI taxonomy): domain Eukaryota; kingdom Metazoa; phylum Arthropoda; class Malacostraca; order Decapoda; family Palinuridae; genus Panulirus; species Panulirus argus. The sequence goes on from JAYMFT010399129.1 coordinate 8,678, forward strand.
TTTTTTAAAGAGTACTAGGTCATAGTTATTGGGAAAGATGAGAGAGTGTTGAGAGTGCCAAAGCTTTGAGGAGTAGGGAAAGGAACAGTTATCAAAACAGCCCACTCTTGAGTTGTCAGTGGCCACGCAGTATTCATGTGACGCAGCAGCTTGGCGAGTATTGCATGGTCTAGCTAGTGGTGGGGGCAGACAGGCAGCCACTCTTGGGAGTAAAAACCAAAGTACTACCTATAGAAGAGGGAAAGTGAACCAACATTGCAGTATAGGGCAAGTAGGTCAAATTTTGAAGTTAACCTGGGATAGTTTATAATTCGAACCACTTTTGACTCAACTCTACCAAGTAAGGATGCAGAGCTAGAACCAACCTAGATATGAAAGCAGTACCCCATAGAAGGACATATCAATCCTTTGTATAAATGGAGCGATAGACTTAGCTATTTCCATAATGTAGGGTTTTCAAGAAAGAGTGGATGGTACAGTAATACTAAGTATGTTCATTGAGTCAAGAGGTGGAATTACAGAACCATCTGAGGAGAGAGGAAAATTGTGAGGAATTTTTGATAGAGAAATGGGTTAAAACTGGGTCTTGGAGGCATTAAACTCAACCAGATTTTGTCTACCCCATTGAGATATCTTGTCCAAGTCTGAGTTTATTGGGGAAGTTAGAACAAGATTTCTAAGTGGAGCAGACATAGAGAAGTTTAAAGTTTCTGAAAATTTCTTCCTATCTTTCTCTCTGAAATTCAATTTCTTCCTATCTTTCTTTCTAAAACTCCTCATAATTTCCCATCTTCACTCAACACAATGAACATACCGCCATAAATGTATTACTGAATTTAACTAGGAAATCCCTCATTACAGGAAATATTAAATCTGTCCATAAGAAGCTTGAAGTCATGTTCAGATGCTAAGGGCTCACCTCCAGTCATGCTCAGATTCTGAGGGCTTAACTCCAGTCATATTCAAATGCTGAGGGCTCACCTCTGGTCATGTTCAGATTCTGAAGGTTCACCTAATTTCAACAGGTGTGTAGATTACATTTAAGAATAGACTTCATAAATGCTTCTTCTGCTTCCATAGTCACAGTGACAATTTGCAGGATATTCTTTTTGAATTATCTGTATGCCTACTAACTTTTACCACACTAATCTATGAGTTTTTGATATCTCCCACTATCACAAACAGCCTCAAAAGGACCCAATGGTCTGTTGTTCCTTGAATTCCTTTGTATTCCTTTGTAATTACTCCCCACACAGTGGTGAATTGTAACCTTGTGACATAAATGAGAACCAATCATAATGACCATTACAATGCCCACCCAGGTGAGGACCATGTGAAATAGGAGTACATTACCTGTATAACTGGTGTAGTTTAGAGAGAAGCCTCGCCTGGTCACTGAGCTATCACTATGGAACCTGATCACCAGCATGTTGCTGGAGGAGGTGAAGACTGGCGGCAGACTACTTCCACAGTACTTGTATCTGCCCACGTCACACACTAACATTAGCCAACTATACCTTGAGGTGTTCACCGCTCCACAGCCTTTACTGGACTTTGTAACTCTCTTACTTTACTCTGTTATAAATCATGTCATGACAGTCCTTTGTAAAGTGGAAACATCTGCAGCATTTAAGAATTCCTCACTAAGATCATCTTAAAAAGTCCTTTGTTAGCAAGTCATATACCAAAGCATAACGATCTTTACAATTTATTGCTCGCTATGCAACTTTCAAAAAGAGTAACCATTATATATTTCTTTTTCCTTCTACTAAAGTTCATATAATTTCAATAGATTATTAAATCCTTAAATTCTTTATGCATATGATCTGCATTTGTTCATATATCTTAAAAATAGAGAAATACAGAAGAAGTGAATATAACATATCTATACATCTATACTTGACGTCTTAAAAATAACTAACTTACCGTTCCAATGCTACACCAGAAGAAGAAAAGTCCTGTATCTCAACGGAATCACACATACATGAAAGACAGCTCTCGAGGTCAAAAGTTAGCCAAGTGACCTCAATGACACTTTCTGAAGGTGTCAACAGTCGCCACTCTTGGTCCTGGTTGTTCTTATAGTTGGTGTCAGCTGACCCAACACTGATGTTACCAGAAGCTGACTCTAACACTGCCAAGGGTTAAAGGAAGTTAGAAGAGATAATGTAAGGTATAGATGAGGCAATAAGCTTGGTCACAGGAGGTTCAAGATTATGCAAGGAACTGTTGGATCAATAAGTAGTGGTGGTCCTTTTATTTCGTGAGATTATGGAGGGTTAGGTTTAAGTCTATTTCATGAGCCTGATGCATCATCTTTTCCATATTAAAATGATGACCTAGCACTTAGCTCCTCCTTAATAACCTAGAATTTATCCCCTCCATGGATAACATCAACAAAGAATGATGGTGAATGATATATCCCAGTAACTGCCTGCCAACAACACGAAAGAAAATTAGTGAACAGTTCTAGATGAAAAATGATGAAAAATAGTAAGTGGCAAGTGAAGGAATTTCCCATTAATTCAGTTGATCCACTGAACATGAAATTTGATTACCTGGAGGAACAGCACTCGACATCTTAAAACCCACTGCATATCTTAGTGACTTACAGAAACTCATGTGACATCAAAGATCATAAAAGGCTCTAACTTAGTCGGCTCTAGGAGTTTTGTAGATCCCCTTACAAGTATACATGTTATGGTTTATGAGAGCTTTACTTAAATCATATGATGGTGATGTTTGGTACTTGTAAACAGCACAGGAACTGCCTCATTTACTTTGAACAATATGATAAGTGATGAATTTGATGTACACCATGGTAAATGCTTAGGCAACAGGTGTCCAGTTGTATTCTACACAGGTCCAATACACCTTGATATGACACAGTAACTTCTTAGGAGATTACCTGACCATTACTGTAATGAATATAATATAAACCCAAGTAAGAAAAAATGTAGTACAAACCCAGGGGAAGAGAGCATAACATAAACCCAGGGTAGGAGCACATTACTTGTATAACTGGTGTAGTATAAAGAGAAGCCTCGCCTGGTCACTGAGCCATCACTATGGAACCGGATCACCAGCATGTTGCTGGAGGAGTTGAAGACTGGCGGTAGACTACTTCCACAGTACTTGTACCTGCCAATGTCACACAAATAATATTGGTTTAATATTCGATTTCTTTAGGTTCCTCACAAACCTTTATCTGAGGCACATTTTCTTAGTTTATATATATGAAAGCTAGCAACTGAAAACTATTTCTGTTTACAAGTTATGGAAACAATGGGGAAGAGAATATCTTTCCAAGCTGTCAGCTCTTCAGTCATTTTTACATTAAAGCCTTTACTGTAATCATTTGACTCTCGGGTTGTTTTTAGTCTTTAATCACAAATCCACACGAATTTCCTTGGTAAGTATGAATTACCTATTTTCATATACTCCCTATTTTCTGAACACTAGAGTGATACACAAAACTTCTTATGTTTGTTAATGTTTAGATCTTACTGTTGCAAATAATTCAATGATCAACTAATCTTAGAAGTAATAAAGAGGTTCTCTAGCGGGCCCCGGCTCCCACATGCACCGGGGTGCCTCTTCCTCCACCCTGGTTTACCTGTAAACTTCAAAGCCTTGGAGACTTACCTCTCCAGGATTAAGCCTGAGGAGGACAGGTCCTCTATCTCCACATAATCCCAACTGCACGTAAGGGAACTTTCCAGATCAAAGTTCAGCCAAGTAACCTCCACAACAGTTCCTGGAGGTGTCACCAGTTGCCACTCACAGTCTTGGTCATTCTGGTAGTTGGTTTCAGCCGACCAGATGCTGATGTTACCAAAGTTTGGTCCCAGTGTGTCTAACGGTCATAGAAGATAAAAAAAAAATGTTAATTTGTACTGAAAAAGTAAAAAAATTTTGAACATCAAGAATACATTGGAACAGGAGTTCCCAACACTTTATCACACCTCATATATTGCTGACGAGGTTCACCTACCACATCGTTCTTTTCACAAATGATGCAAATAATTGATCTAGTCTCTCCTTAGTTTAGAATGGTGTACAGCAAGACATACCATCTTAATTCTCAGTAGCCATAATATCTACCTGTAGATCTCATAACTCATAAAGGTATAATAGCAGCTCACAGGAGACTTCTTGTCAAGTGAGTTGTTCCTTGTACCAGGATGACTTCTTCCACTCTAGCAAAAACCTGATCCTTTTACCAGAACGACCCTTTACTCTCTAACTGAGAGCTGGTCCTTGTACCAGGATGACCCTTTCCATACTAACAGAGAGCTGGCCCCTCTACCAGGATGACCATTTCCATACTAACAGAGAATTGGTCCTTGTACCAGGACGACACCTTCTACTCTAACAGAGAGCTGGTCCTAACACCAGGATGACCCCCTTCCACTATAGCAGGGAGCTGGTCCTTGTACCAGGATGACCCCTTACACCACAGCAGAGAGATGGTCCTTCTACCATGACGAACACTTCCACTCTAACTAAGAGCTGGTTTTTGTACCAGGACAACCTTAATTTAGCAGAGAATTGGACATGTCATCGCCTCAGGCGAGGCTGGCCACATTGGACAAGGTCATCAGGAGTTACAAGCCTGGGGGCCAGAATATGTCTAAAACATATCCTTCACTCAAATAAATTTTTGAGATCATGAAAGCAGAGGCCCCATGTTTCACAGGTCTAAGATCAAAGAGACTGACTGACCACCATATAACTTCACCTCTGACCATTTGTCCGTATGACTGAATATTCATTTAAAAAAATATGGGCCTACCTCATAATAAGGAGAACTTTCATCCTGTAAAATATGGTCCAAGATGAATATCAAGTGATCTATCTTGAGGCTAGGAGACTAGCAACATGAAAACACTAAGAGAGGGCATATAACCCATTTTGGTGCAGTTCATGAGGGAGTTGTTCATTGAAGATACTGGCACTGGTGTTTCTTGCATAACCTCCCACCTGGCACTGGTGCCACCTGCATGACCTCCCACTTGAAACTGGTGGTCCCTGCATGACTTTGCACCTGGAAATGGTGTCACCTGCATGACCCCTCATCTTACATTATCTCCTTGTCTTTACTACTGGACTTGGGTAGACTACAATGAACCTGAGCAGACAACTATGACCCTGGGTAATAGGACATCCAACCTTCCCTTGTTTGAGACAAGCCATTCGTAAGATGTCTCCTGACAGATATCTCGACTTTCACAGGCTCTATTGTACTAGAGCTCCACTCAGTCTCTAACCGTAAATGACAGATTGGCTTCACTCCTTCCATCAGGAGTTTGTTTCCTACAGTTTTGTTGATTATTCTTGGTTCAAGAGCAGATGTACAACAAAATTTGCAAAATCCCTGTAGTCAGAATCGAGCAGGGTTACATAAGAGTGTACAAACTTAGATGCATAATAGTAAACAAAAATCTGCATATGATCATTGCTGGTGTCAAGTTTAATTAATTTATAGTTTTACGAACAACTATTCTATAACTTGAAAAAGACGTTAAGAAAGTTGTGTAGTTAAATGTGAGGGGAATACACAGGTTTAGGCGGACTGTCCCAGATACATCAAGCTTGAAAAATAGATACACATATAGTAATAGTATCCGCATGTCATGACTAGAACTATCATTAATGGTGAATGAAGTGGGACAACTAACGCCTTACTGTTTCTTAGTGTCATTTATCATCGAAATAATATTTCACACATGCTTAACCGAAGGTATTAATAAAACAGTTGTCACATACAGCGGATGGTACTAGTTTTGCCAGGGTTCACGTTAGGTCACAGGTTATTTGAGGAGCTGCTGAGTCAACAGATTTTTGTAAGTCAGGGGTTAAGGAGGGTCAAAGATTACATAAGAGTCTGCAGTACTAGGTTCATAAAATCAAAAGGTAAGGGACTGCCAGTACAACAAAGTGTTGATGTACTTTGAACCTTACCTTGAGGGTAAGCACATGAGCTGGAGTTTTCTGTGTAGCTATCTGTATCCCAAACTGGTATCACTGTGTAGGTATTACCATTGAAATTTATATGCTGGCTGTTAATGGATATCGTCTCTGGATGGCTGGGTACATCTTGGCTAGGCTGAAGTACATAATATTACCATTAGAAGTTGTTTATTGATAGTTCCTTGAGAACATTACCTGTGTCTATACCATACAGCTCCTACTGCAGGGTACAGTGTGTGGGGCTCCTGCTGCAGGTACAATGTATATACCATACAGCTCCTGCTGCAGGGTACAGTGTGTGGGGCTCCTGCTGCAGGTACAATGTATATACCATACAGCTCCTGCTGCAGGATACAGTGTATATACCATACAGCAGCAGCTAAAGGGTACGGTGCATTATGCAGACATCCTTCACCATAGACCTCAACCTCTCTCCCATACAGTACTTCTATTCGGTTCCCGATGCAACATTATCAGGTTCAGTTTAGAACGCAATTCGTATTAGATTGCCATTTTAACCATATGTTCCAGATTGTACACGTACTACTGAATACATCGTTTTAATATGCTAATTACATACAGTGCGGTATATGATTAATGTAATAACAGTCTTGATTAAATGTAATTACAAATGTAATACAATACAACGCGGTGACATGACGATGCAAGTTTGCATTAGGTATGTACGAAGTTTAACTGTGTCGATTTACAGTGAGATCATGCTAAGAAATTATCATAGACAATTTATAGGTGTAAACAGACCTACCTCACAGCAATGAAGTAACTCTTCTTTATCTTACCAGAGAGCAATAGTTTGTCTGGGGTTGTGAAGTGGCACAGTAGGTTACTTGACAGCAGCACCGAGCCAAAAGTTTGAACCCCAACATGGCAATGGCTTTTTTAAATACACGTGTTAATATTTCGTAACGTGCTGCTCTAGAATCAGAATTCTTAGCATTATTCAAAAGATGACGGAAACAGAAGTTTTTTTGGCAATAGTAGTTAACCTTTCCCGGCACTGCGTCTCTGAAACTCCAAATCACTTACTATATTCCAAGTGTCAAAAGGAGATGCGGGTGTGGTTTATTCACTATTGAAGTTGTGTGACATACCTTGAGTTTAGCTAATACGGAGGCGTTGGTGGGGCCGGGCAGGACGAGCAGGAGAGACACTAGCAGACATATGACATCGTGTTGCCTCATGTTGGACCTGATGGTTCCTTACGAGCAGTTAGTTAGGCAGCGTGCCAGTGGCGAACACCTCTCACTAACCCATTGACTCCTCACACGTCGCCTGCTGTCTTATAGCATCTGAGAGGTCAGGAGGGAGAAGGGAGGAGGCCATATTGGGGCGGGAGGGGATGAGGGAATAGGACATGTGTTACTCTTTTTCCACCCTCCCAGGGTGCTGGTTGTCATATAGTCCAAGTATTTACGTCATTTACCCAGATGTACAATTCTCAGCGTCGTTTGACATGCAAAGTTGCCTCAACGTGTCAGTTGCTACCGTTTTCCTCTTGATGTAATCTTGTGGTATCAATAACGCTATTCAAGGGATGTGAATACAGCTGATATTCAGGCAAAGGACGACGCCGACTAGACCTTTGCTTAGCCTACTTTTATGGTTTAATGGCCATAAGTAAAGGTGTTGAGTATTTAAGCTCATGTTTCATAAGAGTCGTGAATGTGTGGGAGAGAGAGAGATGGGTCCCATGTTGGCCACATCTTCACGGAAATCGGCAATGGGTTTGGGTTGTTCAGTCGAAGTTGATGATGTGAAAAGGTCAGATAATCTAATAAACTCGAATAAAGAAATATATTTTCGTGTTTCCCTGATACAGGTCTGCAGTGTGTCTCATGTTTGAATAATTAACAAATATCTGTGGTTCTATGATGGTGACCCTCAGGAAACAATGTTCCGATAACTAGCTATTTAGTCGTGACGTATGACGTGGTGATCCAGTGCAAGGTCCAGAGGCAGAGCTGCAGCCTTCAGGTCCATCCATCAGGGTGACTGCCAGAGCTTCACTAGACCAGGGTGTGTGGGTTAGGGGCGGAAGGCTTGTGTACATACGCATATCAGTTTCAGTTCTGTTTCAATACTTTATTCCTTGATAAAGCAGTATAGATTGATAACCGAATAAATAGATAAATCTAATTGTACATATACAACTATAAAGATAAAACCACACCATGAAAAAATTATTCATTTCTCCATTCCGGTTTCTGCTCTTCCTGGAGCTTCTCACCTGGTACTAACAATGGCAGACGAGAAATCTCCGGTAGCACCTGACGAGCATGCATGTGGTATGGAGAACGTTACGTACGTCACTCAACCCGACAGAGCCCTGCCCTGATCTGTTTCGTTAATTTCATCGCATTCATCATCTTATTACAAATTGAAAAAGAACTGTCCATGTGAAAAACTAATTCTGAATGGAGCTCAACACATTAGACATGTTTAACTAATTCTTTTCCTGACTTTATCATGAGATCTGGAGACCAGAAAGGTGTTGTAGTCAGTTACATGAGTAAAGTCTTGTACGACAGGGAAATAGCACCCTAATCATTTCCATATATATATATATATATATATATATATATATATATATATATATATAAATGTGTGTGTGTGTGTCACAGATCTACATGCACATTTACATGGATCTGCACACACATACATACAAGCAAACACTTATATATATAGATGCAGTTATTTCTTAACTAAACATATTGAGAGAGCGATGGTTAAGTTGGCAACCTGGGGGTGACGTGAGAGAGGCTGCAATTTGACGACTACAGATGACCATTTCCACCTGTACGTAATGTCTAACTGCTTACGGCCTATATGTCTTGCCTTTAGAGGCTCTCGGTCGCCGCCTGCACAAGGTGGAGAAAATCATGCAGCTACTGCGCATAAAACCTTTCTTGAGAGGTCAGTAATACTGCGTCAAGAACTGGGAAGTTAGTGTGATACACGTACACTGATCCTGGAGGAATGATAAGGTTAGGTAGGAGGGCGTCACTAGAGTTGAGGTAATCCTGCCTCCCAGGTGTTACCTCTGATTCCATTAAACAATTGAATGTTATTCTGTATATAGATAAAGGATTCCGTGAGATGTATTTGTGATGTAACGTATCAATAACACATCCCACACTTCTCTTGTTCCTTCCTTTTCCTCCTAATGTAACAAATTCTGTCCCTCCTGTGTCTCCTATATATATCTTTCATAGTAAATCTATGTGTTCCCTTTCCTGTTGGCATGTATTATCAAGTAATCACTTTTCTTCTTTCTGTTTTCCTTCCTCTTCTATCGCTATTCTTTCACTGGTTCTTCCACAATCGTATCCTGAAAATAAGCCTCTTAATCTGTTCTTCCTGTCTTAACGTTGCTTGGTTCTGCATAATTTCCTACACTGGAGAGGGTCGGCTCCTTATCTATAGTTCACTTCTTCCTTTACCGGGAATCTCAATTCAGGGCTGTTGTAGTATTACTAGCTGATGGGGATCATATCATCTGGGCTGTTGTTAGCATCTGGTAGGGATCACGTCATCTGGGCTATTGTTAGCAACTGATGGGGATCACCAACTCTACCCACATGTGATGTCATGCCCGTACCAAACCCATGTTCAAATTTCTGGCTTGTGTTGATAACATTTTTTGTATTGACTTTAGAAATGTGAATCTGATGTTTTCTACCAAATGTGGGTGTTAATATTGTCTATATACCTGAAGTCCCCAGGCATTAGACATTTTATTTTGTGTGTGTGTGTGTGTGTAATTACCTATTTGTACAACATAGGGACGGAGTTCTGCACTGCTGGGGCGCCACATAATTGGAGGATAACATCTGATAGTGGTACCAGTTACGGAAGCAGTGAGATGGTAGACAGATAAGACAAAGTGGAGCATCAAGTGTAGGCCGCCGCCACGGTGCCACAGTCAGACACAATAAACTGTAAGATACAGTTCAGTAAGTTGAGAATACGAGTGTTGGGAGAGGCTTACGTAGGAAGCAAGATGTTCACGGTGGACAGCAATCAGAGCGTGAGAACACGTCGGCTGCTGTCGATAAGCTGATTACTAATGCCTTGGAATGTTTTCACATCCTGTGGGAAATTTACGATGATATGTTACTGCAAAAATTGACATCATAATCTACAGCTGTAACATTAGCCAACGATGGATGGGATATCCCATCATTCAACACATTCCTGTATACTTCCAAGGTGTAGTACTGTATTTCAGATCTTAGGCTTAGACTGGGATGTGTGTGTGTGTGTGTGTGTGTGTGTACACTGAGGAATAAAGACACGGTAATATACAGTCGTACATACACAGGTTAAGAGGCAGGTAACATAAGTATAAAACTCTTTCCCAGTAACACGTAAATGATCAAAAATTTCTCCCTCAAG
>JAYMFT010399140.1:0-19066 GCA_038088735.1 Panulirus argus
TATATATATCGTTCATGGAATGGCCTTGATTAGGGCCTCAGTTGCCCGTGCCGTCTCAGCTGACATAAAAAAAAAAAAGGACGGTGCGACCATTATGCACGAGGGTACGATTCTAGGGTACGGTGGCCTTGCTAAACGCCAACATACCCAACGGTTGTTCCCTTGCGCTCAAGGGCCGTAATACCGAGCTGAAGGGCTGTCCCTTCGTAGCCAAGGACGGTGCCGTCGTGCTCAAGGGCCGTACCGTCGTCCCCAACTGTCGCATCATCGTCCACAAGGACCGCATTACCCTCAATGGTCGTAGCGTCGTGCTCAAGGAATTTAAGAGTATATTCCAACGATACAATTGGATTATTTATATCCATGCCACTTTTAGCTACACCCAAACAACTCTCAACATGACATTTTTTACACAACGCCGTGGCAACAATGGGAACCAGAATGTCGGGGACTCTAATTGGCCTCGATACTATTATTACTACCCCACCACCACTACTACTGCAACTAGTACTACTACTACCCCACCACCACTACTACTACTTCTCCTAATAATATTAGCGCTACTACCACAAGTTAGGCGCCTGGACACTGGTAGGGTACACTTAGTACACCTGTAAACTATAGGACAGTTTACTGGCAAGGGCAGAACCTGATGGCTTTGGTCAGGGTAAAGTGATAAGTAAAGTTTGAATCAAATATTGGTAACAGATATACGTTTCTAACATAACTTGTTCATATCCATCGGGGTCGTAAAAAAGAAGAAAAAACATAACTTCTCTACAATCTCTCAGTTTATCTGGTGCTAGTTACCACTAGGGTAGAACGACCAGGAACCGATCGCTTATGGAAACCCTTTTGTATGGGTTAGGGAAGGATGCATTGATAATGGAGGACAGTATGTGACTGTTAGGCTAACTGACCCTCGGTGTATTTTTGTTCCAGGGTTATTGAGCGTATCTTCAAGAACACGAAGTGATCAACATTCTGTATTCCATGGCCTGTAACCAAGAACAAGGGATCTGAGAGTGTAGTTAGTGCCTGTATCATGCTCAACTGATGGGCGCCTTGTTCTGTGGTGCAGGGTGTTGGGGCTCACAGGCACCGTGAGGGCGGCAAAACTTGCTGGGACGGCGTTGAAAGGCACTGGGAGGTGTAACAGGTACAGGGAGAGGTGAGAGGCGCTTGGAGGAATAAGAGGTACCGGGAGAGGTGAGAGGCACTACTACGGCTGAGAGGACCTGGGAGAGGGGTAAGAGAAGGTAAGAGGGATGAGAGACGCTGGGAGAGGAGTTACACGCTCTAGGAAAGGGGTGAGAGGTGAGTTACAAAGTACACAGAGGCCAGCAAGGCAGGGATGGCCACTATCTTCACCAGGTACTGGGCTCAATTGCCTTCCCCATCCTCACTAACTTGTGGGTGTGTGTGGGTAGAGGGTTAAAGGTGGACGCGCAAGTGGAGCGACACAGGCGGATCTGTGGGTGGATGGAAACGTGGAAGCGCGAGTGGATCACGAAAGGTGGAGCAACCATCGACAACAAACGTATGAAAACGCACATACAAATATAATCTTTCTTCTCCATACGATGAACATCAGACCACCATGATTTCATCCCTTTACCCACAGCAACAACCTATTTCTCCACTCTCCATTTTCCCTGTTCACCTTCAGCGGTACGGGCGAGACCTCACACAGTGTATAAAACCTCCGGTCACATCCCTATGGTAGATGGCGCAACAGGGCCCCTCTAGGTAATAAACATGGATACGACACATGGCGTACGGAAAGGTTATCTTTTAGAATTAACAACACACTTATCGCTGTCCCATCAACAATGCATACCTATCCCTCGTCCCTCTCTCTCTCTCTCTCTCTCTCTCTTCCTGTTACGCGGGTGTGCAACGCACTTCATGTCACGTGTACGTACGTGCCTGGGTCTGATGCACCATAACCACCGAGTCCAACTTCCTTTGCCTCTGCCTCACTGCAGCAAGCGGCGGCATCCCGCAGCCCCCGACCCTCACAACACCCCTCCACATCCCGCCCTTCCGTCCTCTCTACTCCCAACCTGGGAAATCCTCAACTCCTCTTTGATGTCCAGGTCACAGCCGAAGAAAAAACTGGCAGGACTGTGAACAGTGCGAGGGGACGAACCCCTCTCGAGAACGACGGTGCGACCCTTGAGCACGACGTTAAGGCCCTTGAGCACGACGTTAAGGCCCTTGAGCACGACGGCACTACCCTTGAGGGCAATGGTACGACCCTACTCCACAAAGGCAGAGGTAAAGCAGTCCCCAAAACACTATCGACCGATAGCATTAACATCGCACAGCATTAACATATTCGAAAGACTCCTAAGACATAAGCTGGCTGAATTTACGTTAGTGAATAATATGCATAACCCAAGAGAACATGGTTTTAGGAAACGAAGATCTTGTCTCTTTCAGCTGCTTGACCACGATGATAGGATTGTTGACACAGACTTGGCAAGAGCGTTCCAGAAATATGACCATGGTATCATAATGCATATAATGCGAGAGATAGCCAAAGATATCCGATATCCAAAGGTGCAATATGCACAAAAAAGAGAGAACACCTAAAATATCCTGGAGCCTTGCCAACAACCACCAGAAACAGCATGGGATGCACGGCAGAGAAGTTCAAGAGCGCACTGGACAAGTACCTCCAGAGTGCACCAGACCAGCCAGGCTGTAAGGCTATGTGGGCCTGAGGGCTGCGGGTTCCTACACCTACGTCGACCAACGACCCAATCCAGCAGCCTGGGCCCAGCCCGGGCTGTGAGGGTGAAGACCCCCTATGGCTTCACGAGGTATCAAAGAGGTACCATGATAGCCCGACCTCTGACCTGACCCAGGGATCAGACTATCATATTTCATCAGGAGATCAAAGAACATAACTGCACAGTTCCAAAACTACCATTAACGACCTACTGCTGGTACATGGAGGGCTGTCTCTTCAGTGACAACCAATCTGCCGTGTTTGTCTCCTGTCAGGATGTGTAACTCTGTACCTCCTGTTCCACTGGGTCGTAACACCTGTTGTCCAGATGCTGATTTATTGCAACAAAATTCAAGGAACACAGTCATTCACGTCAGTGAGTATTAAGTAACTATATCAGTGTTCAGTGTTAAGTGTGTGTGTGTGCGTGTGTGATACAGCAATATGTATTCGAAGGATATCCACACAAGAGTAGTACCACTTTCACGGTAATACACTCCCCTCATGCCCTAAAATAATAGCAAGACTCGCCCCAGTCTTTTATGGGATGTAACACGAGCAAAGATACGCACATCCTCTATATTGTTTGAGTGGAAGGGAGAGCAATAACAGGGAGGGAGTTTTACAGGGGAAAGTGTACGGGGAATGTGTGAGGTGAAAGAGACGGCGGTGCTCGTGGGGTTCCAACTGTGTACTGAGGACGAGAACACAGCAGTGTGTGTCTGGGTTCAGACAAGAAAGTCATAATGGATTGAATTCCATCAAAGCTCTCACTGTAAAAATAACGATGAGGGTGGAGGAGGAGGAGGAGGAGGAGGAGGAGGAAGAAAGAGTTTACTTGAAGGACGGGAGGCTTCAGGCGGAAGCTGGGGCGTTTATGGTACGTGGACATTCTTTTCCTCCTCTGTTCCAACACGACGAGCAACGGGGGCACGGGCGCACCTACCAACAGAAGGGAACAGTATTCTATGACTTTAGCAAAGGAAAGGTGACTGGGAAGACGTGGTATGGGGTGATCAATGAGAACAGAGACCGAAGACTCCTCTGTACATTTTCAAGGAATTACCATGTGCGTTTGTTCTGAGGACAAGAAAGTGATCTGATATCAACAGCAGAATGTTGAAGGGGCTGAATACTGCAGCAGGGTTATTCCTGACTACGGGAGGTGGATGACAATTTACCTGCTAGTGAGATGCGAGAAGTCCTTGAGATGTGGGTGTAAACGTTATTTTAAGGCCAGAGTTTCGTGTTCGCGTGATTCGCATCATTAACGTAGAATGGTGATATAAGAGAGATGGGTGGAGGAACGCTAAGTCGAAAGGCAGAGTTGACTCCTGCGATGGACAAATGACATTTGCATACAAACCTGTATGGTCTGAGGTTATTACGTTAAGGCAAATGGTATGTAAATGAAGAACGGGTAGAGGAACGACCCTGTGGAACTCCAATGTTTATGGAAAAATAGTCTGATATCCATCTGCCGCTGCACAGGTGCTGGATTTGGACTGGAGAGGGGAGATCCTAGAGATTATACTGGGGAGAAGCCCAATGGAGGAAAGCTGAAAAGATGTGACTGAATAACATCTGAGTGACAAGAGTCCTATAGAAGCACGCCTTTAGCGAATCCAATATTGTGTGTGTCTCATATTACTGCATATTTTTCTGGGTACTGACGATGTTTATCATGGCTTCCATGGTTCAGGGAGGGAGGGGGGGGGGTGATTCTTGTGAAGGCAGGTGGACTGTGGGTGGGTACGAGAGAAGACTGGGAATGTCGCGAATTTCTAGATGACGAGATAATATCAACAGCTAGCGAAAGTCTAGAATGATGAGGAGGACCAAGAACCACGTCTAAATATACGATTCTTAAAACTGGACGAGAAAAGGGGCCCAGGCCAGACGGTTTCTTCGAATCAGGGTTCCGGAGAGCCGACGAGAGTCTCTGATAACATATCAACATGGAGTGGCGGGCCTCGCGAGAGACGCTGGAGAGGGACAGCTGAGCTGAAAGGACACACATGAACTCCAGGATCACGAGTCGAACTCTTTGAAAGAATGGATCTCTGAAGATGAGTCGTATTGTAAGGTGCTGCTGTAGTGATGACGTGAGGGTGACCACCAGGTACTAGGTGCAAAAACCTATGGATAAACCATTTGACTAAGAAAGGGATTTGTTGATGGAGCGTGACAAACGGCTGGCCCTTTGACTTATTTATGTCTCTAGGCAGAGTAAGCGTCGCGTTTTCATCGATTTTCTGGTGATCTATGTCCTGAGCGTTTCCGGCGGCGGGAAAGCTGGGCTAACAGGAGACAGCATCGGCGGTAAGTGACAGGAGCAACACTGAGAGATGACATCAACAGTAGCGGTAACGGGTGCTAGGGAATTGCCGTTCAAGGCCAATGACATAAGCAGTAGTAACGTATGACGTTTGCAGAAGTAACAGTAGTTAGTAACAAGGGCAGCGATAATAACAGTAAAAGCAGTCAGTAGCAAAAGTTAGCGGTAACAGGTAGCAATAAGAAAAATAAACAGCAAAAGACAGCTGCAATAGGGAGCAGTAACAGCACTAAGTGACAAAAAGCAGCTGTAATAGGAAACAGTTACAGCAGTAACATGTAGAAATAAGAGCAGTAAGTACCAGAATCAGTTGTAACAACAGAAGTAACAAGCAGCAATGTCAGTGGTAATAAGTGGGAACAGCAGTTGGTAAATGAGAGTAACAGGTGGCAAACAGACTGCAACAACAGTAACAACAAGCAGTGTACCCCCGATAACAGGGGGGGGGGGGCAATAACTGCATCAACAGGTGCCAACAGTAGCGGTAAGAGACAGCAGCATAGAACCGTAAAATGTGCTAACAGTAAGTGGTGACACACGGAACAACTACAAAAGATAACAGAAACTTCAACAGCAGTAAACGGTGTTAGAATCATAAGTAAAACGTTACCGTGACTACGATCATGAAAGAAACAACAACCGGCAGTACTAACAGAATAAGATATGGCAGTAACGGCAACAGTAACTGGAAGCCGTTGTATAAGATGTCAACAGTACCAGCAGTAACAGTGGTATGCAGAAATAGTAACAATGGTCAGTAACAGGTTACAATGAAATCAGTACCAGGAGTAACAACGTTAAGTAGCACCAATAACAGGTAACGGTGGCAACAATAACAATGATCAGTATCAACAACAAAAGTAACAATGGCGAGCAGCAGCAGTAAGAAGGCGCAGGACAGGTGACAGTAGCAGTAGCATACGTAACATGTGGCAGGCTGAGCTGTATCAAGTAACAATAATGCCAGCAGTAAGAAGCGTTATCCTTTAGCTGTAACAAGAATAATAAGTTCTAAGAGAAGTACCTGGTAACAACAGCAGCGGTAGTAACAGGCAACAGTAGCAGAGGAACAACAGCCTGCAGGCAGCTGTGACGCCTGTAACGCGTTACTTCAGTACCCATAACAGGTGGCAAAACTCGCAACAATAACAGGGGGTAACATAAACAGAAGGCACCGTAACGGCAGCAGCCGTTAACAGATGATATTACAAAGAGAAACAAGGAGAATCAGCTGTATCATCAGATGGCAAGATCATCATGAATAACGAGAAATACAGAGAGCTAATCCTTATAGACGTTACACGATGAGAAGGCAACAAAAGAACCACATGAAATACGCAGTGGGAGTTGGAGAGCGATGTGCAGCGTCAGGTAACCAACGGACGGACAAATAACAGTGACAAGCGCTGAGAGAGAGAGAGAGAGAGAGAGAGAGAGAGAGAGATTGGTTAATGGAACATTCATGTCTTCGATAACAGCGTCAACCGCTTGGGGAAAGGGCCTCCATGCACGCTCGCACACAAAGACAAACACACACACACACACACACACACACACACACACACATATATATATATATATATATCGAATAGTTACCTTTCGTGAGGCTGTATTATCGTCATTTGAATACGGTCATGGCGAAAACGTCTCGCTCTAAAGGAGTTCATCATTTTCCTGCCGCTGCATGAAGTGCAGCCTCCAAGCAGCCGGGGAACCATAGAGGGGATCCTGGGGTTGTATACCATACAATACACTTCTTTAATACCCGTTTCGTTGTTTCCCGCGTCAGCAAGGTATCGCCAAGAGAACAAAGAGAAAAACCTCGTCCGCTCACATCCATTCTCTAACAGCCATGTGTAGAGCACGGAAACCACAGCTTCCTATCCACAACCAGGCCCCACAGACCTTTCCATGGTTTATCCCGGACGCTTTACATGCTCTGGTTTAGTCCAGTGGCAGCATGTATCCCCCTGTTGATCACTTCGCTCCAATCCACTCTCTCATGTGCTCGCCTTTCATCTTCTGCATGTTCAGGCACCCAAATCTTATTCAATCCATCCTTCTACTTCAAATTCGGTCTCCCCCTTCTCTTTGTCCCCTGCACTTCTGACACATATATCCTCCTAGTCACCCTATCCTTACCCAGTCTTTCCATATGGCCGAAACATTTCAGCACAAACCCTTCAGCTCTCTTAACAACTCACTTCTTATCAACACACCTGCCTCTTACCCTAACATTACCTAGTGGATCAAACCTCCTTACATTAGATGCTGTCCTCAACCATTTCATTTCTAACGCAGTTTCCCTCTTTCAAATATTCTCATCTATGGTCCATGCTTCGCATTCATACAATACAGTCGAGATTACTATACCCTCGGACATACCCATTTTCAATGCTTCAAGATCCTTCGCCCCCTCACCCACCCTATGACTCATCTCTGCTTCCATGGTTCCACTCGCTTTCATGTCCAGTCCCACGTATCGACAAAAACCACTTCACTTCCTCCAAATTTTCTCCGTTCAAACTGATAACACAACTAATTTGTCTCTGCACTGCAAAACCTAATAACGTTCCTTTTATTCACATTTACTCTCAACTTTCACACATTCTCCCAAACTTAAACACCAACTTCTGCACCTTCTCACTCGAATCTGGCACAAGTGCCGTGTCATCAGAAAAAATTTGTAAATACCTTCCCTTGTCTTTACTTTTTCCGTTTCTCAATTCTCTCTATGTTTCAAGTGGGAGCCCGGCCTTGATGTGGAATTTTGTCCGTGACTGGAGCCTTCAGCATCAAAAAAAAAAGACACCTCCCAGTCCATCCACCCCAACAACAGACTACATATCTGACCCTAGCATTAACCTTCCTCACCACCCTATTCATAAACAAACTAAACAGCCATGGTGAGATCACACATCCCTGCCGAAAACACCATCTTCACTTGGAACAATTCCCCCTCCTCTTTACTTGCTCGCAAACACACCTTGCTCTCTTGATAAAACTCCTCACTGTTTTTAATAGCGTTCTTGCCCCACAGAATATTCTTAACACCTTCTAAAAAGCATCTCGATTAACCCTATCAAATTGTTTCTCCAAATCTATAAATGCCACAAACAATTCCTTCGGTTCCACTAAGTATTTCTCATACTCATTTATCAAAGCAAACACCAGATCCGCTCATTCTCTACCACTCCTGAAACCACAATGTACCTCCCCAATCTCATGACCATGTATGCTACCACCCTTTCAATGTGACTCTTCATTACAACTTACCAGGTAAACTCAACACACTTTTACCTCTGTAATTCGAACGCACGTTTCTATTCATTGCAATATACATGCTTTCCGTCAATCCTCAGGTACCTCGCTATGATCCATACACAGACTGAAAATCTTAACTAACTAATCAACTACACAGTTATCTCCTTTTTTTAAGAAATTCAACTGTTGTACCGTCCACACTAGCCGCCTTGCCACATCTGATCTTATGCAAGGCTTTCACTTCCTATTCTCTTTACACTAAACCATTTTTAATGACTCTCAATTCGCATACATCCCCGACCCAAACACTCTACATATGCCATCCTAATATCAAACACATTCAACAATCCCTCAAAGAAATCATACCATCTCCTTTTCATCTCATCACTGCCTGTCACCACTTTCCCATATGCCCACTTCACTGATCTTCCCATTTATTTTCTTGTTTTTCTCACACCGTTAAGCTCCTTCCAAAACATCTTATTCTCCATGAAGTGTGCTAATACTCTTTCACCCAAACTCTCACTTACCCTATTTTTCAACCCTTGCTCCTTCCTCTTGGCCCCCTTTCGCCTTCTCTTGTACATCTCCATATCACCCGCACTCCTTCCCTGTGAGTACCGCTCATACAACTTTCTTTTCTCTTTGATTACCAACTTTATTTCGTCATTCCACCACTCTTTCTCACCTGCACGCCTCCCATCTTCCGCATGCCAAACTTCCCCTCCTATTCCAGCACTGCTTTCTTAAATACCTCCCATTCCTCACCCTCCCCCCTTGCTTCTTTCACGCTCACCTTCTCACCTTTTGGCATTCTACGTTCAACCTCTCCAGGTATTTCTTCACAAAAGCCTCTTTTCCAAAGTCATTGAATTTCACTACCCTTTTCTCACCCATTTCATTTTCTTTCTTTTCTTCGAGATCCTCTACAGATCTTCACCTTAGCCTTCACTATGTAATAATCTGACATCCCACCAGCTGCCCCTCTTAGCATATTCCCATCGAAAAATCTTTCTTTTGCACGCCTGTCAATTAGTACGTAATCCAATTATGTTCGCTTACCATCTTTCCTACTCCTCATATACTTATGCATGTCCCTCTCTTTAATGAATAACCCCATCCCCATCCCCCTCCCCTCCTGGTTATACTCTTAACTACCACATTACCCACATTCGCATTCAAATCACCAATCACTAATAAACGATCTCTCATCAAACTATGACTATACCAAAACGCCTAAAATACTATGACAATAACAAAACGTCAAACAATGCACGACAATACCAACACGTCAAACAAACCATGACACTACCAGCACGTCTAACAAGGTATGACAAGACCAACACGTCCAACAAACAATGACACTACTAACATACTATGACACTACCAACACGTCTGACAAACTATAACAATACCAATACATTTAACAAACTATAACAATACCAACACGTCAAACAAACTATGACAATACCAACAATTCTAACGAACTATAACAATACCAACATCACGTCTAACAAACTATGACACTACCAACACGTCAAACAAACTATGACAATACCAAAAAATTTTAACAAACTATAACAATACCAACACATCTAACAAACTATGATGCTACCAACATGTCTAACAAACAATGAAAACACCAAGACATCAACAAACTATCCGTTTCAAGAAATGCATTTGCAACTGCTGCTGCAGCTTTAGAGAAAGAGAGAAAGAGAAAGAGCGAGACGTCACAACGCTAAAGCTTTTCCAGCATGAGCCGCCGGCTTGAGCGAGGCAGCGAGCATTATTTGCACATGGATTTCAAACATTTTGAAAATAGTGTCGATGCATTAGTAGTAATGGTTCTCAGGCGAACAAAACGTGCATTTTTCCACATAACTGCAGTGAGTGTGTGTTTTTACGCCTTTGTGTGGTACCGAATGCGCGTATCTCGGCGAAATGACATACATTTGTGTGTGATTACCATTTGTGTGTTACGGAGAGGGAGTTTTACACTCGCGTTGCCCCGCCCCTTAACCTTGTATGTATGTACTACGTTTTTGCTCTTGCGTGTACACACACACACACACACACACACACACGTTGGCTTGACTAAGGCGCCCCATTGATCGACCAGCCCCGAGGGGAGGAAGAACAGCTGGGATGACTGTGAGTCAACTACAGCGACCGTGATTTAAACCCGGGCCGGTGTTAGCGGAGGATGGCGTACAAATAGGATTGCTCCCCTTGAACGTCCCGTATGCTCACATATTCACGTCCAACCACGTACGGAGTCACTGGTCCCACAACGGTGTCAAACCAACGTCTACTGCCGATGCATCGACGATATCTTCGTGTGAGTAGACGGTAAGATCATCACAGAAGAGCTGAGAGAGAAGGCGCGAGACGTGTGATGCCTCCAATTCACCGGGAGGGAGAAGCAGTAACCAAAGGATCCCCTTCCTGAACGTCTGTGTAACAAATGATGGAGAGCGACTTTTGACACATGTTGAAAGCAACGGACGCGGGAGGGTGTCACATCAGCGCAAGAGAATGTACTGAGAGATATAACGGAAGCGTTATGCCGTCAAACGGCCGTTAAAGCCTTGAAAACACGCTCCCCGTGCCCTCTCCTGGGCCGAGAACTACAGAGGATACGGCTGGTCCTGGTCAACAATGGCTACTCCACCACCAATTCTGATGCCATCCTGAAACTTCTGCAACGGTACGTGTCGCCTCCACGCTTGGAGCAGCATAGCAACGTGTATACTCACGGTGGGCAAACGTTCACTGCGGCGTATAAGCAGTATGAGAAAGCCGTCAGAGAAACTGTGGCTAAAACTGTACCACTAAGGACAGCGACCTGGAGCAAGGAGCTGCCATTCTTTTAACAAAGTGTATCAAACCTGTCAGGATAAGGAAGCTACGTGGGCCTAAGGGTCGCGGCTTCCGACAGTTTGGTCGACCAACGACCCAACTAAGTAGCGTGGGCTGTGGGAGTAGGCCCCCATCCCCACCCCATGAAGACCTCACCCAGTATCATCATTATCACTTGCCCACCCATTAATATCTTCAATATCATCTGTATCATTATCTTTTCTATTCCTATTTTTAGAAAGTGATAACAAAGGAGGGAAGAATGTCCAACGCCCCCCTCCTCCACCCCTTCTATAACTCGCCTTCATTGACACGCAGGAAATACTTGGGAACTATTCTCTCTCCCTACTCATTCCTCTAACATCAGGTGAAATATCACTGTCCTAATATATTCACTCCCTACATCTCTCTATACCTCTTCCGCAAACTCATAAGTTAGGTGTCATCCATGACACTTTATTCACTCCAATTGATTATTCACTCGGACATTCACAGACTTTGAGTACACACCCCAATCGTATAGCCCCTTCATCACAACGGCAGGGCCCTTCACCTCGAAGGCACGACCTGTGAGCACGACAGTACGTAAGTCACCTAAAGCACTAAGGTACGACCCTTAAACACGACGGTACAACCACTTAGTTTATTATGACGAGGACTTTGACCTGACCCTTCACGGTCAAAGTCAAAGTCCCAGAGTACTGTCTGGAGACGGTCGTCTCCAGCTCTGTACAGACGGGTGTTATGCCTGGGCCACCTCTCCTAGAACCGTCTCCAACGTCAATACATTACCTCAATACACTCCCGTACACCACAGACCTATTTGCTTTATATGGACCCACCTTCTACCCCCTGGCTTTCATGTGCATCATTCCAGGGGATCACGAGTCTCTCCTCGTTCCAGTTAACGTGGCGGCAGTATTGCTTCTGTGATGAGATGGTCATGAAACTTCTCGTTAACTGCCTAATATATGTCCTCATCAGTGTCAAGGGCAAAATGACAAGTCCCTAATGATTTGCCCCATCATTGAAAACTCATTTCCGAGAGATTTATGGAACGATTTCTGTCTATCTTACTCTATTTTCCACTCTTCCCGTAATTCATTTATTTCTTTTATTATCAGCAGGTCGTATGTTGATCTCATGTCCCTATGGTTACCGGACTTCTCTGTCGTTCGTACCATCTCCATAGTTTCCTTTCTGCTTCATTAATTGGCGGCACTAATTGAAAAACTATTCTCTGTTTCTCACAAATCTCATCTCTTAAAAGGTGACGGGCAGACCGTTCAAATACAAGGCCTTGCGTCAAAGTAAGGTCTGGCCCATCTATAACATCAACCATTCCTCTGCCGGCAGGTTCAGATTCCCCATCTATTTACCCGTGTTTTGAATACTGCTCCATCTCCTGTATCCTTTGTATCCACCATGAGCCAAAATCCAACCCTATGTCTCGAAAAATATTATGAAACCGGTTGTAACATCTTTATTCTACTGTCTTTTAAAGGTCCTGCTTTTCATGTTGTCCTTTAATCCTCCTCACTTGTTGTATGTTCCGTGTGAGTCACAGCAAGATTAGTTCAGCCGAGTGATGAGTAATAATGTCATTCATTTACAGTCCGTTGGAAGCAGAAATCAAAAAACAGTATAGCGAGAGCAACTGCACCTCGTACTGGTGAGGCTTCTACAGTATTAGAAAAGCGAATCGGGTTTTCCTGTAGGTGCTTCAGAAATCTTAATCCTCCAGTCCCCTCCCTGCCCACCGCTGGGATGCCATCAGCTCTGCCAATTCATCCCTCGGTAAATGAAGTCCCAAGTGGAACAATTTTACCTCCATTCTGTGCGGTTAATCTCGCTGCCACCTGGGCCGCCTCCCCCAACTCCATCCCTAAATGTTAGGTGGTCTCAGCTTCCTCCTGTTGTTATTTACGTCTCATCACGGGGGTGCGAATGATCATGATGATGCAGCAAACTCGGTCTAGCGCTAATCATCCAAACACGCATCATATTATGCTTCGTCCCTCAACACCTGATACCCTTCTGGGATATTATCGCTTCTCTTAACTCTGAGCCCTCTCTTCCTCCTCCTCCTCCTCCTCCTTGCTTGGCCTCCTTCCCATCTAGTGCTTGGGTGAGGCTGGCACACCCAGTCACACGGACGACTTTTCTTTGTCTTAAACTGAGCAAACAGAATCACTGATAACACCTCCGTGAGGAGTTTTAATTTAAAGGGAACTCAGGATGTGGGTTGGTTTCCGTTCTACTTGCAATTTCTGGTCCACTTTCTATTACCATGTCTCCCTTCCGGTTCGTATTCTTTAGCTACACTGTTATCCCCACTCATGCTGTTCGTCCGTTTTTTGCGTTTACTTTACCCGCAGGAGTCACGGAGTCGATCCTGCGGGTATCGGGGCCACTGCTACTGATAACGGTCACAGTAACAGTAACGTCGGCTGGTGGTCTTTCGTTCAGACATTCACCCTCTGAACAGTCCCTCTATTCTCTTCAATATCACCACCTCTTCCTTGGAGTCTAATCTTAATCCCTTGAGCGTGACGGTACAAATCCTCAAGCACGTTAGCACGACCCTTGAGAACGACGGACCGACCCTTAAGAACGGCGGTACGACACTGGAGAACGAGGGTGAGATCCTTTAAGCACGACGGTACGATCTTTAAACACGACGGCAGGACGGTATGAGCCTTAGGTATTAAGGCCAAGGGCCGTACCGTCTTACGTAATGCCTCAAAGGTCAGCCTTATCAGCAGCAAAGTACGTCTTATTGTGTTACAGTGAGACTATATATATATATATATATATGTCAGGTGGTACAAAGTGTAGGCAAGATAGGTTAGTGGTGCACCACACAAACAGGTTGGGAGTCACTGGTGTACCACACAGACTCACCACACATTCAGTCAATATACTCTTAACAAATCCACTTATTCACATATCACACATTCTATCCATATGCACTCTAAACACACACTCTCCAAACGCACCCACACATACGACTTATGAATTCACCTCAGAAGAAATCACTGAGAGCAGTAATTACATAGACTCACCCGACACACTTAACATATGTGCTTACGACACACGCCAAAAGCTCCTAAGACGTATGTCTGTCTCACACAATCATCACAAACAACACATCATCACACATTCTCCCTACATAAATGCTATACAGAACTAAACAATTAACATATATAATAACACACACACACACACACACACACACACACATTCCCTTTGGTAGTGGTTTGCGTTACTGGTCATAAGTCAATCATGCCGGACCCGCCCAGGGATCTGACCTGCATGGGGTTCGAATCCTGAGGGCGGCAGTCGACCCACATCCAACCCAGGTGTTCATCCTCTCCTCGAGGCTGGTCGATAAATGGATACCTGGCTTAGGCTGGTGTGCGTGTGTGAAATAATATAAAGAACAGTTTATTGAATTCTGGCAATCATTCGACTGAAAATGCACAGCTGAGGAATTACATAATGGGGGAGGGGTTATTACAGTAATTAGTTAGTTAATTACACAAGAGCTCAAGATCAGGGTAGGGCTGGATACTTCTACGTTTTGCATAAGCAAATGAATGAAGTTTATCTATATAGTACTGGAAGTTTTACAGAACAAATACGATGGTATAAACATCATAGACTTAGTGGTGATTCGTTGTATATTACGCGATGTAAAGTTACATACATGCTGGTTGAATTGCAGCAGTATCATGTTGACATACATTACGCATTAAATGGAAAACATTACGTAATGTAAAGTTACACAGTGATTAAACTGCAGTTGTACTGTGTTGACATGCAATATGTATTTAATGGTGATCGTTAAGTAATGTAAAGTTAGACCCATGTTGAACTTCAGCAATGCTGTGTTGACTATATCATGCTTTTTAATGGTGGACATTAAGTGATGAATATTTTCACACTGGTTGTTTTACAGTAATATAGTAGTTGATATACACATAACTATGGGAAAACTAAGCTATTTGGCTGCTTTGCTGGGCGCTTGATCATAGACTGTTTACGACATTCTCCGTTGTAGGTGATAGGGCAATTCTTATTATCTGTACGAGCACTGGTTGGTTACAAAGTGACTGTGGTGACGGATGTGTGTGTGTGTGTGTGTGTGTGTGTGTGTGTGTGTGTGTGTGTGTGTACAGGAGTATAAAAGGTACATATATAAAAGGTTAAAAGACAAGGCAACACAAGTTTAAAACCCTCTCCCCGAAAATACACAAAATCACACACACACACACACACGTTAGTGTATGGGTTAGCATTATTAAGTACGAGCCCATATGAGTTCTAATCTTGGGCGCAGCAGTCATCCCACAACCACCAAGCCAATTAGTTGTTCATCCTGCCCCTCGTGGATGGTAGATTAATGACGACTTGGCTTTGGCTGGTGTGTTTCATTATTATCTGTCTGTTACTGGGAGAGAGTTTTGCACTCGTGTTGCCCCGTCCCTTATCCTTGTGAATATCTGATTAGGGAATCTTGTGTGTACAATAAGCAAAGGAATTTTACACTTGTGTTGCCCCGTGTCTTAACCCTGCATGTATCTGATTTCGCTACTCTTTTGTAAAATACGCATCGGAGTTTTACATTAGTGGGGCCCCATCTCTTTCCCTTTCATGCAACTCTTAAAATTTTGTACATAGTCAGCATTCACAGTCTTACGGCTCAGCCTATTCCATTCATCCACGATTATGACGCTAAAAAATTACATCTTTATACATTCTCCAACAAATTTCCTGCTTAATTTCTTGTTCTGTTCTCCGGTTGTTCCGACTTGGACACTTCACTAAACTGTTTACTGTCGATATCATCAAAGAAGTTCAGATGCTTAAAGGATGTGATCAAGTCAATACTTACTCTTCTCTCTTCCATGATGGGTAAATTCATACCCTCCAGCCTCTCACTGTAACTTGGCTCTTTTGATTTTGGTATCATCTTTGTTGCCCTCTTCTGGACCTCCTCTATCAGCTCTTTGCACTTTTGGGCGCGATGACCAAAGTTACGAAGCATTTTCTAGTTTTAGCGCAATAAAGGCTACGCATAATTTGCTAAAATTTATCTTATCCATGCCTTCAAATGTCCTTACACACCAGCAGACAGTTTGCGTCCTCTATATTTCTTCTACGGTGGGGCTATGCCGACGGGTTAGGTGCAGTATCAACTATCGAGTTCATTTGTAGCTTGTTTTCTGGGGGTAACATTCATATCCAGGCCTTCTTCATCTGTGTCCCGTCCTCATTACTGTGCACTTAATGTGGATGAATTCCGTCAACAGTGTATCACACCAGCTCTGGCGTTGTGAAATGATGCAATCCTCATCACACTTAACCTCCCTCACGACACTGGCATCATCAGCCTATTCAGGTGTGACTCTAGTCCTTCTGGGCAGCAATAAAAATAGATTAAGAAGAGCAGTGGACCCAAGAACAAGACCTAGGCCACACCAGCGGTGACCCCAACCTGTAGGTGTGTTTTTTATTCATATATATATTTTATTGTTATATCTTATTCATATATATGATCATTATATTACTTTATGTGTACCACTTTGATATCCTCCCTTTCCAAACACTCCTGTTCCTGACAGTGCAACCTGTATGTTTTCAGTCGTTTCCAAACAGTAGTTCAACTCCTTTACCTCGCCAATGCGGGCCGGGAAAGATGTTAGCGCACTGCTCACCCTGCAATTTCACCAGCATTGGAACGTAACGTTACTGTACACCAGTAATCTGTTCATGAGAGTATCAACTCCTTAAAGATCGTCATCAGCGCTTTCTCCTCAATCCTCTTGAAGGTCCGCAGGATCCATATTTTTTCTTGCAGAGACAACAGCTGTTCTGTTGCGTTCGTTGAAGTTGAGGGACGGTGAGCTATGCGTCAGTCAATAAGGGGAGGTAAACGTCAGCCAGTGTGGGAGGATTGAGGTAAGCGTCAGCCAGCAAGTAAGTGGAGGTGAGGTAAGCGCTAGCCAGTGTGGGAAGGTGAAGCAAGCATCAACAGGTTTGAGAAGGTGAGGTAACCGTCAGCCAGTGAAGGATAGAGAAAGTGTCAGCTAATGAAGGGGGGTTAAGTAAGCGTCAGCCAGTGAGGGAGGCTAAGTTAAGCGTCATCCAGTGCCCCAGGTGTTGAACGGTGAGGTAATTGTCAGCCAAAGGGCAAGGTGAAGGAAGGTGATGTAAGCGTCGACAAGTGAGGGAGGGAGGGAGGGAGGGGTGTCAGCAGGTGAAGGAGAGTGAGGTGTCAGCCTGTGACGGAGGAGGAGGAGGGGGGGGGGGTCGGCCAGTGAGGCAAATGAAGTGGGGTGAGGTGAGTCTCAGCCAGTCAGCCATGTGAGGGAGGGTGAGGTGTCAGCCAGTTAGCAAAGTGGAGGAGGGTGAGCTAAGTGTCAGCTAGTGAGAAGGCGAGGAAAGCGTCGGGGAGAAGGTCAGCGTCCCGGGAGCGGAGCTGACGGTAATGACTGACTGGTCACCATGACAACCACTGACGGCATAAACACCTGCCTCACCCCAGCCAGCCCCGTCCGGGCCCCAGCCCGACCATGACTCCAGCCCAACCACATCAGCCCAGACCCTGACCCCGGCTCCACGCCCACCCCTCCACCAGCCCTGGACCCTGTCCTCCTCGCCCTGTCCCCAAAGCCCCTCGCTCAAGCACCACAGCCCGACCCTCACCCCACACCTTAGCCTTCTCCCCACAACTCTTCACCCACGTCCTTCCCGCACCAATATGTCTCACCCTTCTCCCTTCGGGCCCCGTCAATCCGGCATCCTACAATGGTGTCTAGTAACATTTTATTTGTGGCACTAAACTCCGCTACTTCCCACGCCATTAACCCGTGACATTAACTTTGATCACCCACCTGTAGGACTGCCTTTCGCCAGCAACACCCGGCCATAACCCCGCCTGACAGCCCTGCACCGCTAATCCACGGGTCCCTCCTACGCCACTAAACCCAGCCATTAACTTCCAGCTCCCTCCTGAGAAAATAATGCCACACTAACTCGTCCCATTAAACTGTGTAGCTGACCTATGGCACTATCTGCCTCCCTAACCCACCCACTTCCACGCCTCTGCCGTGTGGCATCAGCCCGTGCTGGACTAATGTGTGTACAGAGGATGTAGACAACACAGGTGTTGTGAACACATGGCCGGTGTGGTCAACACACGGAGGGTGTGGACAACACAGGTGTAGTCAACACATGGAAGGTGTGGACAACACAGGTGTAGTCAACACAATGGTTGGTGTGGACAACACATGTTGAGTGTGGACAACACAGATGTGGTCAATACATGGTTGGTGTAGACAACACATCTTGGGTGTGGTCAACACATGGCGGGTGTAGACAACACAGGTGTGTTCAATACATGGCTGGTGTGGACAACACACCTTGGGTGTGGTCAACACATGGCGGGTGTAGACAACACAGGTGTGGTCAATACATGGCTGGTGTGGACAACGCATCTTGGGTGTGGTCAACACATGGTTGGTGTGAACACAGGTGTAGTCAACACATGGTTGGTGTGAACACAGGTATAGTCAACACATGGTTGGTGTGAACACAGGTGTGGTCAACACATGACGGGTGTGGACAACACTGATGTGGTCAACACCTGGCGGGGGAGAGGGAGGCACGAGCGCCAGAGAACGGACCCCAATCCCCTCCCCAGCCGATGACACCCCACATCAGTGAAAGATTATGCTAATCTAACCCCCTCATCCTCAATCAATTACCTCTCTCTCTCTCTCTTCTCTCTCTCTCTCTCTCTCTCTCTCTCTCTCTCTCTCTCTCTCTCTCTCTCTCTGTGTGTGTGTGTGTGTGTGTGT
>JAYMFT010399151.1:0-19066 GCA_038088735.1 Panulirus argus
TAATAGCAGGACGCCACTGGCGAGTCATGTGGGTATCGACCCAGATAGCGAGGTAATAATAATTTAGCTCCGGATAAAGTAATGGGTGATATATATATATATATATATATATATATGGGGAGATAGAGAGAGATAGAGAGAGAGAGCAATACCGATGGTGCTTTCTCTTGCGGACGTCCAGGCACAATGAGTACCTCGTTAAAGACTCCTCGATACGCAAGACGAAGGATATGGTGCTACATGACTATAAAAAAAGGACTTTTTTATATTTATATATATATATATATATATATATATATATATATATATATATATATATATATCATTATGTCACAATATTCATACCACTTTGGGAATGGTCATACAGTTGTAGATAATGTAATGATAAAAATAATTACAATAATAATGATTATGATGATTTTAATAATAATGATTATAATAATGATAATGATAATAATAATAATAATAATAATAATAATAATAATAATAATAATGAACTGCTTGTTGAATATATATATATATATATATATATATATATATGAGTGTGTGTGTGTGCGAGTGTGTGTGAGTGCGTGTGTGTGTGTGTGTGTGTGTGCCATCCTCGCCACATAGTATGTCTTCTCTATTACCCTTGGAGGAGCCAGCTTTTGCATAATCAACGAATCCCACCTGGTTACCAAGACAACGCAGAAAAACAAAAAGCGTGGTTTCCTTAGCTAGGGGGGAGGGGTGGGGAGTAAGGAGGTGGGGGGAGCTCAGGAGGGGTGGATGAGGTGGTGAACCATCTGAGGAGGGGGTAGACTGAGGGGGGGAAGGTGCTAGAGAGGTATTGGGGGGGCTAGGGAGATTGCTGGTGAGGGGGGGAGGGGGGCAGACGATCTCACTAGAAATCTTTGTCCAATTTTACACTTTGTGAAACAGAAGAGAATGACTCTACCTACTAGCTATAGTAGTAGTAATAGTTGTAACAGCAGCAGTAAAAGTAGAAGGAGTAGTGGTAGTAGTAATAGTAGCTATAGCAATAGTAGTAGGAAGAGTAGTAATAGCAGTAATAATATTAGGAATAGCAGAAGTAGTGGTAGCAGCAATAGTAGTAGTAGTAGTAATAGGAGCAATAATAGCTGTAATAGTAGCAGTGGTGGTAGTAGTTCTAATAGTAGCAATGAAAGTAGTCGAAGTAGTAGTAGTAGTAGTAGTAGTAATAGTGGCAGTAGTAGTAGTGATAGCAGCAGTAGTAGTAATAATGGCAGCAGTAGTAATGATAGTAGTAATGATAGTAGCGGCAGTAGTAGTAGTAGTAGTTGTGGTAGTAGTAGTGGTGGTAGTAGTAGTGGTGGTAGTAGTAGTAGTGGTAGTAGTAGTAGTAGTAGTAGCAGTAGTAGTAGTGGTGGTAGTGGTGGTGGTAATGGTAATAATAGTAGTATTGGTAATGGTAGTGGTAGTAGTAGTAGTAACATGACAAGCAGAGTTAGTAGTATCAGAAATAACTGCTTCAACAACAGCTGAAGAAAAAAGCATGCAGCAGCATTGGCATCAAGAGCAACGGCGTCAACAGAGGAAGCAGCGAGGAACAGCAGCAGCGAAGAGCATCAACGCGCATCTATCTATCCATACATCTATCTGTCTATCTATCTATCTGTACACAAGAGCGGCCCACCTCAAGTTTCTTATCAGAGAGGAACTTTGTCCTCGCTCAGATTTATCACACGCGCTCTCATAAAGAACGCTTTTGGACGTGTTCCTTCGTGTGTTCTTTTGAACAGCAGTTTCTTAATGATGATGACTTTGTTGAGCCTCGAGTGATCAGTCCGGAACACGTTTAGATATCACGTTCCTAGATTTCTCTTCTTCTTCCTCTTCCTCCTCCTTCTCCTTCCTCCTTTTCTTCCTCCCCCTCCTCCTCCTCTTCCTTCTCTTCCTCCTCCTTTCCCTCCTTTCCACAGATAAGACATAGCTCCTGTGCAGCTGAAGCATATAGCTTTACCGCTCGCTCCAACTACAAAAATATAGCTGCTTCGCTCGCTTAAGCTAACGTCTGACGTAGCTTGCACTGGTTAGCTTTCTGGGGATACGAGCACATCACTGACTTCCCTTCCCCCCCGCCCCCGCCTCCCCACCTCCTCCTCATCTGACGTCCCCTCTACTCCTAATGACATCCCCCTCCTCCCCCTTCCATCCAGAGGATACCCCCTGCACCTAATGACGTCACCCCTACCTTCAACTGATGTCTCTCTCTCTCTCTCTCCCTCACTGACATCTCCAATTCCGTCCATCGGTGAGAGAGAGAGAGAGAGAGAGGATAATCATCCACCCAAACACCACAATGCACTTTGCCTTTCTTTTTAAGCCAATCCCTTACCCACGTGACCAACTTTTCAATACCCTATAATTCCACCCCCAAAGAGCAGGGACCCAGCCGAGCTAAGCGACCCGAACAAGAGAACATTCTGAATATCTGCGTGCGAATATTATTCACACTTATCCAAATATGATATTCGCTATTAATTTTCCTACCTTATTTATGGAGCCTTAAATCAACCTCCTGCCTTCAGTTAGTTACAATTAAAGGATCGTATTTTATAAGCGCGTTTAGCCGGCTGCTATGATCGCATTCCTTGAGTATTCGTGATCCTCAGGAATTGTGGCAGGGTTCGTGAGGCGGGCGTTCTTATACCTTTAAATCACATATCGATTCGGTAATTGGTTTGAGGTATTGATTGGAGTCACTTTGTGAGACTTTTTTTTCTTTTTTAGTTTATTCTTGTTAGATAGGCAGAAAAAAATAAGCTTCTAATTAAGGCTGTTTTATGACTTAGATTCTTATATATCAGAAGTTTTCTGCTGATGATTGTTTATTTTTTCTTTTTAGTTTCATAATTGAGTTTTCATTTGGCGCTGACTCAGCTCTGTGAAGTTAATATGGTGACTTGCATGCTACAGACGTCCTGAGACAAGAACAAAGACGTTATAGCCTGAACAAAGAAGTCATTGCTGTTAATATATTTGTTCATAAAGCCAAACTAAGCGAGACGATTAAAACAAAAGAAACAACTCTATTATTATTTTTTTCCTCTCTGCACAGATGCCATTATATATGAATTTCGGTGGATTAAATGAATAGCTTTAGCAGTCTGAAGGGAACTTATTTGAACTCACGTACACGAATTAATGAATCAATAACCCTAACTGACCTGCAGGAACTAGAATCGTTCATCTAACCGACGGAACTACTGCTGCTGAAATCATCGTACGGAATTCTTTGAGTCGTGTGGTGGAATCACCTTAATTAATTCGTTCTCAAGGACTCATTCGTCTATCTGTCTGTCTGTCTGCCTCTCTCTCTCTCTCTCCCACACACACACTACACTGCACTGAACACTCTAACACTATAAGCTTGCATCAAGGTTACTGTTTTTCGACAGAAATCTTTTTCGTATGGCACATGCAAATCTAGGTGAGTGAAATACATATGTATTCGGTCCACAGAGCAGTTTGGGCAGCAGTATCATGACTCGTTTGGGCAGTGATATGACCAGTTTGGGCAGTAACACACCAGTTTGGACAGTGCCATGACCTGTTTGGTCAGTACCATGACCAGACTGGACAGTACCATAACCATTTTGGGTAGTACCATGACCAGTTTGGGCAGTACCATTCTGGAGCAATTGTAATGGTGGTAGATGTATGTACCTTTTAAGTCCAAAATCACTACGCCTAACACAGATTTTTCGCACTTTTTTGTAGTGTCAATAAAGCCGTTTTGGAATCAGTGCTGAATATTGCTAAAAACATTTTGGGTGGTATTGAACGATGTTTTATGAAATATTGTGGAGTGAATATAGGAATCTGAAAAAGCATTGAGGGAGAAATTCCCACTTCTCAAATGCTCTGGCACGTTCCATTTATGACAGTATTGTCTCTTTCTAATTCTGATATCGTGATATCAACTATCTTGCCCCAGCGGTTTAAACCACTATAGATATCCAGAATTCAGTTGCCTCTATTTATAGTTCAGTTGGGCCTACGAATAATAAAAAAAAAGAAAAAAACAACGCAAAGAAAACGGGACTTTCTTTGTTTTCGTGATTCCTGAAATTCTGGTCAGATATTTTGAGTGTTTAGGGTAATCTAAGCTTGACTCGTGTCAAGAACGTGATTGACCCTGTCAATATGGGCACGTGTGGAAATAAAAGCTTGTTTTCCCGTCATCCTTGACACCTGACAAAAGCATGATTATTCCTGTCATGCCTGACACTCCCCGTCATCTTTGACACCTGTCAAAAGCATGATTTTTCTTGTCATGCTTGGCGCTTGTCAAGAGCAGGCTTGTTCCTGTCATGCTTGACACGTTTCAAAAGCACTTGTTCCAATCATACTTGACAAGTGTCAAAAGCAGGCTTGTTCCAATCATACTTGACAAGCCTGGAGAGCATAATTGTTGCTATCATACTAGAGACTAGAGAAGAGCACGACTCTTCCTGTCAAGAGAAACACATGTCAAGAGCACGGTCGTCCTCGTTAAGCTTGTCACTTGTCAAAGATAAGTTTGAACCCATCAGGTCGGTAATCAAGACCTGTGCATGGCGATTACCGTTAGTGACTTAAAGACCCAATTGTAATCAGTGCAATTAGCGTTCGTGGTGTGTATCAAATTAGCTTCGTTACCATGGCGATGGATTCTTTAGGCGATGTGAATAAACGCGGCCCACAGGAAAGTCCCTGTGTAGCCCTTAAACTTTTCAAATTGGAACGGAAAGATTTATATACTTTCAGTATGAAGGGAAGTAGAAGATAAAAAGGAAAATATTAGATAGATTAAAAGTAGCTGTGCAAAATTATAAGTTTCAGTTATTTAAGTATCTGCCTCGTTTATTTCTTATGATTACCTTTCTATTTTGTGAAACTTTCCCGTTCGGTGGGAATGCTCTCTCCAGGTCGAATGTAATCCGCAAAACTGAATTTAACGTAATTGCTTAGATATAGATGTGATTAGACTAATTAAAACTGGTCGATAGCTTTATTAGCTTTCGTGAATTTATTCAGCACACACCAACCAATTTACACACACACACACACATACACACACACACACACACACACACACACACACACACACATATACACACGTACATACACACAACGTGCCGGAAAGACTGGACTCTAAACTGAATATATTTGCTGATGATGCCTAGATAATGACATAAGAGAAGTCCACATCAAGGAGGGATTGCACCATCTTACAAAGGGACGGAGACAAACTCAAAAGCTGGTCTGACAAAAAGTTGAAATTCAGAACGATCGCTGTGTCCCATCATCATCAGTGGATGATGATGGGACGCAGCGAAAGAAAAGGCCTCTGTATGAGTATTGTCCAGCTGGAAATAATTGTCCCAAGCCTCTCGCCAGATTTCCAGCAGTATGGAGAACAGTAAAGGAGGCAAACTGACTTCTGGCAAGTAATAGAAGGGCAATCAGGTCGATGCATAAGGAAATATTCTGCAAACTGTTCTTTTGCATCCTACGTTAAGCTACAACAAGATTGCGCTTCTCAGATTTGGTCACCGCACTTAAAGAAGCACAAAGAGCTAATAAAGAAGGTCCAGAGAAGGGCAACAAAGATGGTACCAGAATTAAGAGAGCTGAGCTACAGAGAAAGACTAGAGGCCTTAGATTTTACCCACACTAGACGAGAGAAAAGTTAGAAGTGGCCTGATCACATTCGTTGCATTTTTTGTAACCAGTTTAACGAGGTATACAGCGAACAGTTCTTCGAGATATGTAGGGATACAACAACCAGAGGACACCACATGGAACTAACCAGGAAATTTGTCAGCAAAGATGTTAAGAAGTACTTTTATAGTAGAGTTGTGGTTGGGTGGAATAAAGTGAATCATGAAACTGTGAATGTGGACAACTCACGGAAATTCGAAATGTTGAACGTAACTTACTCTTCGTAAGATCTACATCCAATCATCTTACACTGTTAAACACAAGGGTAATAAGTACAACGGAGATGGCAGCTGTTCACCTTTGGACCACGACTGTATGGTCGTTGAAGACGACGGTACGACCCTTAAGGACGACGATACGTCCCCGGAGGATGATGGTACGACCCTTGAGCACGAAGGTACGACACTTGAAGACGACAGTGGGATCATTGAGCACGACTTTACGACCCTTGAGCACGACTTTACGACCCTTGAACACGACAGAACGACCGAACATTAGGATGAAATGACCAGCAACCTAATCTTCAAGGCTCGTGTCGTAGGCTCTAACGACCCCTCTATGAATCTAAGCTAATATCAAGAGCCATAATCCTCCTATCATCAGTCTCTAGAACAAAGCATAAGTTAAGATTGATCTATCAGACTTCAGCACTGTCGCAAGTGTACATACTTCAGAGAGCAATCTTAGAGCTGTGGTGAGGCCCTCACACCTCTAAGTAGGTAGGGAATGATTACTCAGCCTCTACCTCTAGAAATGTACTCACCGTAAGGTGGGTGAATGTCTACGTATTTCCTCACCTGTACCTCTAGAAATGTACTCATCGTAAGGTGGGTGAGTATGTACGTATTTCCTCACCTGTACCTCTAGAAATGTACTCACCGTAAGGTGGGTGAGTGTGTACGTATTTCCTCACCTATGCCTCTAGATATTGTACTCACTGTAGGGGACTCAACAGCCGACGCTGCTAATTAGTCGAGCCGACGGATGTGTCACCAACGGTAAGCATTTCACGCTTCCCGCTCAGCTAATCTGATGAGTTCTATTCATCACCCGAGCGAGGTTTTGTTTTGTGTCTGACTCATCACCCACTGTCGTACTCACTGCTGACGAGTCACCATCACCTGCCGGTGCAGGGGGGCGAGGGTGGTGATAGCATCACCAGCGGCCATCGTAAGGGAAGATCTCAAGAGACGCGTCTCTCTCTCTCTCTCTCTCACTGTCCCGTCCACTACATTCTTAATTGGTGTGAGAGTCTGTCCTTCGGCCTCTTCAAGGGCGCCACTAACGAGACTCTGGCGGCGGCGGAGTGGCCCAGGCGGACATCCCAGCTGGCTACGGGTGGCGCAAAAAGAGAGAGGGAGTGTTCTACGAGCCAGCTGGTCGAGCGAGAGCCACCTGTGCGATGGACAACCACCACCACCTGGCTGAACAACTGGCGGACGACTGAAGGCCGGACCTGAGGCACGTTTGTGGCGCGTCGTGCTGAAGAAAATGAGAAGCAAGGCATTGTGTACACTGGGGAGGGGAGGAGGGGAGGTGGGGGGTTGTCGTGGACGGGAAGTGGGGAGGGGGATTGGCTCGTGGGTGGGGAAGGGGGAGGGGAGGGGTTACTAGGGCAAGGGGCGTGATGGAGGAGGGGGGAGGGGGGTGAATTGTGGTGGGATGGAGGGGAAGGGGTGAGAGGTGTTGGGGAGTGGGGGGGGAGAGGGGAGAGAGTGTGTGTGTGTGTGTGTGTGTGTGTGTGTGTATGTGTGTGTCATGGGGCCTTGTCCAAGCGAGGAGAAGCACGGGGAGGCGGTGGACCAGGTATTGAAGGGGTGACTACTCCATTCTTCGGACGTCTTGGGGGATTTGTGGGTCCGTGTTAAGTATCTTGAAGACGGACTTGATGGTGACGTTAAGTCGATGACAGGAGAGGTTGGCGGGTGCAAACAGGACGGTTACTACTGGACGAACCACCATTTACGATGTCAGCCAACGATGTGCAAGTTGTGGATAAGATAACGAGCAAAATAGTGAATTCAGTGACTCAAAAAATAATGAATGATAGATTACGATTATCTTTACAAGGGCCGTGTCTATATAGAAGGGAAATATTACAAAATATTGAAATCACGAAAGATGATGACGCAGGAGGAGGAGGAGGAAACAGTCGAGGTGAGGTAGCACTGGATATATCTTCTTGACTATTTTACAGCCTTTGTTTATAATAGAGTCCCATCAGTCACCTCCTTCTCATTATCTGTAGAAAACGGTCACAACTTTAGCCTGAAGAATCGTTCGTTCATTTAGCTTGGGAACGTGTGGGAACGACGCGATATCCACCACTGGTCCCGACAGATCAGGTGAAGACGAAACAATGACTCACTCTTGTTATTGTCTCTTATCGATTCCTTCCTGATGGAGGGTTGTGAGGAGGCGTGGGAGAGAACGGGGGTCGGCTCTGGTGAACCGCATAGGGTGACGTGACGGGAGGGGCCGGTGGGGTGACGGAGGGGGGAGGGGGTAGGGTGATCACGTGAGGGGTCTTGTGGGTAAGGGTTGTGGGGTGAGGGAGGGGTGCTGAAGTGGGGGAGGGATGGCGTGTTGAGGGGGGAATGGTGTGGTGAACGCATGGGAAGGGTGTCAGGGTGAGGGAGGGGTAGTGTGGCGAGGGAGGGGGTGCTGGGGTTAGAGAGGGGTGGGTTGTGGTGGGGGTAGGGTTGTGGGGTGAAGGAGGGGTGTGTGTGTAGTGAGAGATGGGGGGGGGACATGGGTAGGACAGATAACAGGATACCTAATGGTCCAGAACGAGGCTATCTGTTGAAGTGACCTGACATGACAGCGGTAGAAACGGGGCAGTGAGGCAGGCAGCACCGACCATCCACCTGTCTCTCCGGCTCAACTGTCGGTAGGAAAAAATATGAGATGAGAAAATCTCGCAGTATGGGAAGGAGAAGAAGATACGGTCATTGAAATTCTATTGGAAAGTGTGGACTGGAAAAGAATATTCTACAAGTATAAGAACACTTGCTTTGTGGCTGGATTCTAGAAGAGAAAGACAAGATTAGTGATAAAGTAAATTGTTACAGATAAGAGACATCATTGAAATATTCGTCCAGTCTTGAAGATATCTATACTATATGCATTTACTACACCGGGAAGCAGTTTTTTCGAACGCTCAGCCGCTCTATGTGTGGAAAAAAGATTGCCCACATTGTACAGCCAACCTTCGTCTTCATGTCATAATTTGTGGCCATTTAATCTGTCTCTGGTGATGAACTTTTCGTAAGTTACTTAAATCGAGATCTGAACTTTCTTTTTTTTTTCGTAGGGAATCCTTCCAGCTCTTTGTGTCTTTCCTAATGTGAATTATAACTGAGTGAAGGATTTAGTTTGGTTGATGTTCTTTGAATTCGCTCAAGTTTCTCTTCGGCTTCAGTGAGAGTTGGTGACCAGACCTGAACAGCGTATACCAAACGAGATCTGACCAGAGGACAATAAAGGACGATTAACGTATCCTTTATCTTGTGAATTACAATCTTAACTACGATTCCTAGCATCCTTTAGGCTCTGTTGCACTCAGCAAGGAGTTATTTACCTTTTTACACGTCATTATTGATAATCACTTGAAGGTCCTTTTCCTCTTTAAGTTTCCTGTGTTGGTCTACCGAGTACATTGCGTTCAGGATTCACATGAGAGTTGTGTTGTGGAAGGGGTTGTAGCTGGGGCAAGGATAGAGTGGCGGTGGAGTGAAGAGAGGATGGGGTGGGGAGGGAAAAGGTTGGGTGTGGTAAGTAAGGGATGAGAGAGGGATGGTGTGGGGAGAGGTGTCAGCGGGGGAGATGAGGTGGAGGTGAAGTTTAAGGGGACGGCTCACTAAGGGGTGCAAGTAAGGGGGGTGTAAGGGAGGGAGGAAGGGGATGGACGGAACAGGCAAGGGAGGGGTTGTGGAGGAGGAGGAGGAGCAGGAGTGGTGGTCGAGGCGAGGGAAGTACTAGACTCCGGGTCAAATGTCATTCATTCCTTGTCAAACACCGGAGCCCATCACGGCTGTCATGTGACTAGATGCTCTGCTGGATGGGGTATTGGGGGGGGGGGGGGCGTATTTGAATGGGTAGGAACCCCTCCCCACCCCATGAAAATACCCACTAAAAAAATCCTTGACTTAACGAAATGCTTCTTAAGATAACTGTTCTTGGAACCAGCGAAACTACTTCCGCCTTATAATCCTGCAGTAACCCCAAGGTTCCCTGCCGCTGTTTATTGCGACATGTCGTAACTTCTTATGTAGCACCCAAGGCGAATACTGCCAATCACAATCTTTTTATATACTGTTTACCCTTCTTGGTAGCACTTTATTCATATGAAACTTCACTCTATTCTTATCCTCAACCTGGCCAGCCATTTCCAAGCAATATCCTCTAACTACGAGGGCAAATATGCAATATACAACATATCTAAATGTTTCAACGCCAGTAACTCTGTTGCCTCAAGTCATTATGCCACATACGTCATAGTTGTGACGCAAATTCACAGATGGCGGGCATATCAGGGAATGGCGTCTCTCATTGAGAGATTGGTTTAAATGGACTGGAAGGTAAATAAACTCTGTAATAATTTACTAACAACCTCGCCATTTTGTTTCTTTTCACAGTTTATATATATAAGTTTTACGACCTCTCTTCTGGGGCTCCCGCAGCTTCGAGACAGCACTCCGCGTAGTAGCAGGGAAGTGTCGGACTCCTGTGGAATGAGAAAGTCCTTTCTCTCCACTGACGATGACATTCCCTCGCTGTGGGTAACTTCTCCCTCGAGGCGTAACCACATGCAGGTGGAGCCCGGTAACACCTGCATGAACGTAAACATATGTAAAGTGCACAGCCCGAGCGCATCCTTACTATATAGGCTAGTGAGATTCGAACCCTCGTCCGCTGGGATGGAATCGCGCAAAGCATTGCGAGATCAACAGTGCGTCGTATAGGACGATCGGGATATCCGATCAGCCGAATATCCGAATATCCGATTCCTTCTTTATTGCCTGAGTGGTCGGGTTGGTAACGCTACTTTCCTCTGTCTTGTATACTTGTAGCGCGTAAGTGTATGTGTGAATGGCTATATGCGCTTATGCGTGTATTTATGCGTGTTTGTGTGTGTGCTCCCAAGCGATTACCACGCCCAGCGCGGCTACTGAAGTAGCCATCAGCCTAAGTGAGACCTGCCATTATTAACGATTATCGAGAAAAGCCGAGAAAGAGGACATAATTTTTTCATGGTTTACCCTTTGAACTCGAAGGCGTAATGACCCTTGGACACGACGGGACTGCCCTTGAGCATGACCCTTGAACACGATGTTACAATCTTTGAACGCGCAGTAAGGTACCCTCGAACTCAACGTTACGACCCTTGACCACCAAGGCCAGTGACCCTTGGGTATGCTCTTTAGCCTTACTGTCAAGGGACAGGTTGGAGAATCAGGTCTTCATATGGGCTAAAGCCAAGCAAGTGATCAGGATAAAGTATAACACGGATAGAAACGAGATCACACACACACACACACACATATATATATATATATATATATATATATATATATATATATATATATATATCCAAGTGAAAGAGCCAAAACTTCACATGTCTCTCTTCTACAAAACCTCTGTTAAGAAAAACATCATCTAATTAACAAAGCATTTACGTCACACCGTATGTACAGTCACACTGAAGTCGGGACCATACATACCCCCAACCACAGGTTGTGGTTCCACCTGTCGGTGAGAAGCCAAACCAATGTTCACCGTCACCAGAGTTTCCCATCACAGGTATCAGCAATGGCGATAAGTAATCTGGGAACTATAAACTCTTGGAACATGTCATTACAGAACCCAGCACACCGCCTTGTGTTTACTTAAGAGATATAAAGTGCAATAATTAGTAATGACAAGTTCACAGGTATTTGATAAACAACAGGGGTGGGTATACACGTATGCATAACAACAGTATTGCAATGAATTACAATGTTGTAGTTATGTGCCAACTATCACTCCTGAGAAAAACAAATGTATCTATAATGGTCAATTGCTGAACGAATATATTTCAAATTGCGTTAAACTGTAGCGAAAATGACATAGTCTAAAATGATAGCTTCCTCTCTCAATTGACTGAGGAGGAAAATTGGTTGCAAATGCATGGGAGCAAGAATGGAAGATGGTTGGTTGGTAGTTACTGAGGACGGCTGTGTGTGGAATGAGGAGCAGTGGGGAGGGAAGAGCTGGGGGATCATGAGGGACTGTTGGTGAGGAAATAAATGAGAGGGAGACTGAGTGAGATTTAGTACGAACGAAGAAGGACGGTGAGGGAGGGAGGTAGAATGAGTGGAGAAAAAAGGGAGGAATGAGGGAGAGTAATTTAGTGAGAGGATGGAGTGAGGGAGGAAGGAAGGAATAAAGAAGGGGTGATATACAGGAAGCGAGGGAGGAGGGTAAGGGGAAGGAGGAAGGGAGATAAACAAGATATAAAGGGAAGAGGAAATACTGGCTTATTGGTAATGCTATTGACAGCAGTACTACATTGACTGGTAGACGATCATGATGGTACGAGGAGGTCCACGGACCGAACTGGTTCTGGCCATAAGTGTCTCAAGAACCAATTTGTCTTGGATCGTAATCACGGTTAACTTGGCCTAGTTTAGAATGCGGATGGAGTGAATTACCGCGCTATTAATGAGACACATGTAACAAATTGTGAAGGAGATACTGCAAGATGAATATTGAAGAAATATCAAGGTACTTGTTTATGTCTTGCGCTTGTGACACTAGCATGAATCCAGACAAGTTAGAACCACTGGGGGAAGGGGACATCACGACGCTGCTATGTTGGTGCGGAGGCTCTTCAGTCTCAGGGCTGTTGGCCATGCCGTGTGGGAACTGGGCGTTTTATGTTTGCACGTGTGTTGCCCAAACAACCATCACGACTTCCCTCACTACAGTTGAAATGGGGTATAGTGGCGCAGTATTTGGCGGTCTTTATATCAACACCTGAAAAAATGATAATGAATTTGCCAGGATTTATCCGATTGCGCGAGTCTCGGGTCATACGAGTAACAGGGGAATGGGCCAGAATATCGTATAACGCTATCAAAAGCATCACACCTGGGTAACGATCGTCGGACGGTCGTTATATGAATTCTTCATTGGCCATTTTACTCTGTAATAAACGTATTATTATTGGCATTGATGTTTATTATGAAATAAACGTAAGATTAGCAAAAGTTATTACTAATCAAATTTCTTATGATTGAAATATCACGATATATTTTTAGATTCCTTTGCTTGTCGAACACGACTTAAACAATTTTTACGGGTTTCTCCTTAGGTTTTAATAATATGCTTTCTGTATTACAAAACGACTCTGATCAGTGGATGGTGGGAATATGCGCCCGACTTTAACTGTACAAACCAATCTATATCCCTAACTAACAAAGACCTATAGATGACAAAGCTCCCACTATAGTCCAAAGGAAAAGACTCACAACGTGTCTTCGCGTGACGCACCTGTAAATGTTTTAGCCGAAGGCCATGTTCAGTGAGAGACAGATACGTATTTTAACCCGACAGTTTACGATGTGGGTGAACCAACGCTCTGCAAGTGATCGAGTGTAGCGATCAGGAAATTAGTCATGACTTCCTCGGCGATATCGTGTGCAGTCGCGTACGCCAGGACTCAGGAAGCCTTAATTTCTTGGTAATTACCGTTGTTTACAAACTTAATGGACAGGGGGGGGGGGACTAACGCAAGCGCAGAGACCAGGGCGTAGCGCACAGAGGAAGGCGTACTTGATTAAAGGCACGTACACACACACACAAGCAGCCTTCTGTGAGCGCAGTGGTCAGCGTCTCTGACCATGATTCACGCACAAGCTTCGCCCGGGTTCGATTCCTGGGCACGGCAGGTGCCCCACAGCCAACCACAAATATTCATCCTCCCTTTGGGGCTGGTAGATAAATGGGATACCTGGCTTTAGCTGGTGTGCGTCTGAGTTCACTTAAGAGTAAAGACATGGTACATATATACAAGTGTAGGAGAATGGGCAGCACGAGTGCAAAACTCTTTCCACGTTACACGCAAATAGTAGTCAAACACACAGGCCCATAGATTAAGCGGCCTTGAGGGACAGATAAACTTTGCAGGAGGCTAATGGTTTTCCAATTAAGCCTCTCTCTCTCTCTCTCTCTCTCTCTCTCTCTCTCTCTCTCTTTTAATAGAACAGTAGAGAACAAAACCTCCTGCGGGACGCCTGAAAAATCCGAAGCCCAGTAGCCGCCTGCTCGAAACTGTAAACGAACCTTTTCGCCTGTATAGGTTGAGACAGAAGGCTCGGTACTCACCTGATCGAAGCCGTATCGACCCCTCTGTCTCTCCCAGTTGAGACATAGGGCTCAGTTCACGCCTGGTCGAGGCTGTACAGACCCGTCTACCCCTACCTATCGAGACAGAGGCCTCTTCCGTATCGCCCGTCCCGGGACTTTTGTCTGTCAGTGTGTGCGAATGCTGCCGTCTAATGTCCTACAACGTGTTGGACATTTAAAGAAAATGTTCTGCTCATTACTCTGCATAAAATGTGCATACCATGATAAATATCTTTGCCTAAACCATATATATATATATATATATATATAGTATACATCTGAACTTCACACATCTTTTATCCCTCCTGAGTAAAAGCACTTGTAAAAATTGAATAATTTATCCGAATCGATATGCAA
Source organism: Panulirus argus (assembly GCA_038088735.1). NCBI lineage: Eukaryota > Metazoa > Arthropoda > Malacostraca > Decapoda > Palinuridae > Panulirus > Panulirus argus. The sequence continues at coordinate 14,476 of JAYMFT010399151.1, forward strand.
ATTTATGCAAATTGGTGCCCCTGAATCCGTACCAGCTGATCACCGTGACAAAGGGGAGCGTATGGCGCAAGGTCAAAGCTTCTATCGTGTATCGTTCTCGATTTGTCTTGCAGACGGGAAGGTATTCACAGACAGACAGACAGACAGGTAATCAGACAGACGCGGGGGCGACCTGCATATGGTCCTGCATGAGCCACTTGGGGGGGGGGGTGTCATAAAAACCCAAAACAGTAGCATTAGTGGAGGCAACACAGTGCCAACTTCCGAGTCATTAAGGGCCAGGTTTGAGTCCATAGGGCCATTAGATTGACAGCTTGCTTTACAACGCGGCCAACAGGGTGCTAACAGAGTTGACAGAGGGCCAACAGGGAGATAACGGACTTGAGAGAAGGCCAACGGTTGTGCCAACAGATCATCAACAAGGCTAATGCGCAGCTTCCATAAAGTAATAAGGTGACGAGAGAGGCTGACAAAAGGTGATTTATCCTTTCGTGTTTTTGGCAAACTCTGAGCATGGTATTAATGAATAAAGAGAACTGATAAAAAATGAACGATGCAGTGCCGATAAAAAGAAATACATTATCAGTTATGAACTTCGATATTATAATGTACATAAAAGTTACAAACATATAATAACTTAGATGTATGACGAAAGGTCAAAATGTTCATACATGAAAGCTCGAAATGTATACACAAAAAGTTCAAAATATATACATAAAAGTCAGTGATGCAAGAGAATTCTAACCCACTCACGACAATAAGTATTGACCTCGCCAAACAAGCGAGAGATCATTACCTCCGACTTGGGTTATACGCTTAAGAAGTTTCCGATATTTACGTAACGATACCCCATCACTCAGGCTAAGGTGTTTGACTTCAAATGACACTTGAGAGTGAATTTTTTTTTCAACTTAAGATTTACTGGTATTGGCTCAGCGACCACTGACTGCTGTCGGGAACAAAGGAATGTGTTTCTGATTGTTGTGAAGGAAAAACCGGTATATTGGCACAATACCTGAAATCATGTTTATGGTAATATTTCATCCAGAATGATAATCGAAGTTAATCTTTCACTCTCTTCACACACACACACAAAGAAAATGGATGGCTACTTTCATTGGAGAATGTGAATCATAACACGGATCACGGAAGAGAGATTATGATGAGCGAATCCTCACGTCTAAGAAAGAGTCAGTTCCGTTTGTTCAATAAAGATTAGATTGGATGGATTGTAGGTTCCTGGACTAGCAGAGACTAGCAGAGAGCATTTGACACTTACCACGTATAAGAGGCTGGTAAAGAAAATGGACTTTCAGGCAGTAATAAGAAGTCTCCCTCATTGCATAGAGAAGTTGTTACCTTAGTGGAGGGGAACACGCAACGAACTGACAGAAGAGCATTCTCAAAACGGAATGGGTTCAAATGTGCCGTGGTGTAGCGTTCAGTCCTGTCACAGCCAATGACTTATCAGAAGGAATGGACTCGTACCTGCATGTGTTTGCAGATGATGCCGAGGTCATGAAGGAGGTAAAAGATGATGGGAATTGCACCAACATACAAGGGGACGTCGACAAAACATCAGATTTGATCTAAAACGTGGTTGATGGAATTGAACTCCAGTAGATTGCGAGGTAATAACGATGACACACGGTCCAGGAAGTCCCCGATATGAGTACTATTTAACAGAAAATAGGTTGTGGAAATCTGTGTGTGAATGGGTGACTTAGAAGTCGACATTTTACCTACTTTGTCGCGAGACGCACACATCAGGAGATTAAGGAGTCAGATTGTCTGCTGGCAAATGTTAAAATTCTTGATAAGTACGTGGTTGAGAGAATGATCAACAAAGTATTTACAGGATAATTAGACCAAAACTAGAATGAACTCCCCAAGTTCGGTCACAGCTCTCAAACCAACATGAAAGGTTGACAACAAAGGAGGGCAAAAAGAATATGACACCAGAATTCAGAGCGTTGAATTACAGTGTGAGGATGGAGGCCATAAGACTACCCACATTGCAAGAGAGAAGAGTAAGGGGTGATTTGACAGCCTTCAAGTCTATAAACCAGCTTGAGGATGTCGACAGTGGACAGGGCCTCGAGCGATGCAAAGACCGAACAACTCAATGCTTACTTGTGCAAATGCGGAATCAATAATTGGCAGTTAAACACACGCAAACACACGCACGCACACACACACACACACACACACACACACACACACACATCGTTTCTCTCCCTCTCTCTATGTCTCATATCGCCAGCCTCCCCTCTCCCCCCTGCCCCTCACAGCCACCTCCCTCCCTCCCCATCACCCCTCCCGGGAGCACGGGACAATGGATTAAGGCGAGAACTTATAAAGACTTTGTCGCCGCTCAATTTGTCTTAGTGACGCTGGTCACTTAATCCCCAGTGGTGGCGAGTGTGTCTGCTGCCACTGGGGAGGAAGAGGAGGGGTGTGGCGAGTGGGTGGGGGGGGGAGAACATGGATAATGGGGAGTGGGCAAAGGAAGAGAAAGAGACAGACAGACAGACAGACAGACAGACAGACAGAGAGGCAACATCAGATTAAGAAACTTAACGAAACTTAATAACGACTGCAAGAAACAAAAAAGGTAAACGGATGATTCAAGCGGATCACAGGAATGAGAAGAAAAGAATAATCGACATGTGGACGTCAGCAAGACTTAGAAAATAAATTAAGAAAAATGCGTAACTATAACAAAGCCAAAGTCAGATGACATTAAAAAAGGCTCAAAAAATAAAAATGTCTGTAAAACAGACAACAGGAGAACCTAGACCAACTCAGACTAACAAACAGACAGAATCCCAGCTCGTCGACCCTCCAAAGGGCACTGAAAGCAGCCTACGACAGACACACAGACTCACACCTATACACAGACAGACACAGAAGAGCCAGAGCGGTAAGCTACCACAGACAGACCAAGAGAGGGCAAGAAAGATTTAGTGCGTATGTAGGAAATGGCTCATCTCGGTCATAACTCGATTGATATTGAACCTGAGGGTCTTGAGTGCTGAAGAGGTGTTCGGCAAAGGCGTTTGCTATTCATCCTTTCCTACAGAGGTTCTTCACGTCAGTATATTCTCCCTGGGCTGCTTGGTGTCCTTTTGCTACATATTTCTGCCGTCTGATGCGCCAGAAGGAGTGGTGGGTTGAGCAGGAAGCCTCCCGGCTCACTATCCTTCCCCGTCTCTATGGATTAGGAGATTAGGGTAGGTACTATTATCATCTATCAGTAGAGAACCTCGTCATAGACCATCAGGTTGTCTCCTTCGTGTCTCTCCCACGTACACTTAGATCTCCCTTGTGTTCTCCATCCTCCCCGTGCAGTTCTCACCCTCCCCACCTCTCACCCATCAAACCAACCCACTCTCCCCATATCCACTCAGTCCCCACCCCCATCTCCCATCTAGACCTCCTGGCACTTCCCTTCCCCTCCCTCCCCCATTTACATTCCCCTACCGTCTCTCACCTCCCCCCCCCCGTCTCCCCTCTTCCCCCTCCCCAAGGAGAGAACAGGTGCTCCTCACCCCCATTCCCGCCGCTGTCGGCGCTGAGATGAATAGCCGTCACAGGAATGCGTCTTGACCTCCCTTGGCCCCAACTGTGTCACAGCTACGGCGCAGACACCCTCAGGCGATGGTGTTCTGTGCATCGCACGTCGTTGAGATGGCGCTGTGCAGCTGCGGCAGGGGTAGCGCGAACCGTTACAAAGACCGTTCTATAGATCTTTGAGCCCGAAAACAGCTAAAAAGGGAGTTCAAGGCTGCATTTCAAAACAATTTGAGGTGGAGCTGAAACGTATATGGTTGACTCGCTGTGGTTCATGTGAGGCAACGTGTGGCAATGGGTAACACCAAGGGGATTTCTAATGGACCTTTATCGTCAGGAGGATATGACTGGCAGCCACCACCAGTGCCCTTGTTCGACGCTAAAGGGGGACCGCTAATGGGGCGCTTAGCTTAAGGTCTGACGTCTTACGCATCACCATTATCCCCAGCTGACACTAACAGTGTCGCTAATGGGCCTGTGGTGTAGTGCACAGTCAACACCCCACACATCACCATCATCCCTACCTGGTAATACACAAAAAAGGGAGGGAAGGGGGAGGGGAAGGGTGAGGAATGGGGGGGCTCTTGTCTAATGGGTGTATATCGTCAATAGGTGAAGCCCATTATCCTCTCGTGACATAAGGGGGAAGAGAGCCTATTCTTTTCATGCCATTGCCTTGGCCACTGGATTACCCTCATATTTTCTTACAGTATTTTCAACGTTGCTCTGACTTTGTTGGCTTCTCATATGCCAGAATTCCTTTTCATGTTACTGGGATTACATTTGGGCATGACGTTACCATGACTCTGATGCTTAGCGCATGCCACCATCCCCTCAAATCACCTCTTCCTCATAAATCTTACCGGAAACACCCATCAAAATCATTAATTTGTAGTTCCAACACTGGATCCTTCTCCTCCCTTGCCTTTATGCAGCGGCACTATACATATTGATTCAATGCATCTCCAAACTCCTCACATTGGGCCATATATACATATATATACATATACATACATAT